>JAQFVV010012502.1:4293052-4320993 GCA_028023455.1 Epiperipatus broadwayi | reverse complement strand
TTAAAATTATACAAAATTATATAACTAAAAGAAATCTAAATTATATTATTTTATCCCTATTTATTGCGTTTAATTTGAGATCAAAATGTGTGTGTGTTTATGCTGAATTCTACATATATTTATACATTTTTAATATTGTTACACAATTCGATATCAAAAAGTTTAAATTTGGGCGGGATAGACCGGTCAGTGAGAGACGACAGAAAAAGGTGAAACTTAAGATTCGAATACGAATCTTACTGTTTCACTAGTATTGTTTTAAATAATTTTGAAGATGTTATTCTTAAATATTAAAATCAAACCCCATCCCTGTTATACATGTGATACATTGCTGAAGACCTTATTTGTAACCCCACAAATTAAGAAAATGCAGCATGATATTATACATAAGTCTTCATTAAAATGGACTATAGAAAATGAAGATATATTCATTTTCTAAAGTTTTTAGACTTATTTATTCAATGTGGAAGTACTCAAATTACAAAATGTTACTTAAACTCAACCAAGGGTGAGGAGTTATGTGCCACAAATCATTAACACCTAATGTTCATAAATTTGCAGGCCTCAATGCATTTTTCACTAGAAATCATAATCTTTATAAATTCTAATCCAATCAAAAACTAATATCGGATACAGAGATTCAGCTCTTATTTACATTGCTAAAATATTCTATACTAAAATTAGGAACAGACCTACTCAAATTGATGAAAAACCTTGGATATTACTACTTTACATACAGGGAGTTACCCACAGTATAAACAAAATCTGCACTGAAACATATAATTAGCCTTTGCTATCCTCCTGCCCTGAATCACCTGATTAACAGTAAAAAAGATAAGCTGCCCTCCAGAGTATGCTTCCCAAGTCATATATAAAACTGTGTGCGGCAACACAAACTGTAATGAGTTTTATTTTGAAGAATCTTGTGCCAATCTCTCTACAAGAATCAAGCAATACAAATATCAATACAATTGAGCTAATACTAACACAGATATTAAATCTTAAATCATTATTAAAATTAGCTAACATATTGGTGGCCAAAATTCAATGCATAATAATTTAAAACAAGAAGATCTAAAGTAATTATAGGTGATTGTATATAAATTTATAATCTGCCTTATCTAACTATTCTAAATGTAAATTCAATACATAATGCTATAACTTTAATTTTGCCCCCAAATGAATTTATTATAATTATTATTATTATAATAATAATACAGATCATTGTATACTCAAATATTTATAAGATGTCAATGAGCTTATAAATTGATAAATATTTTATTTAGTAAAATAAATAATTCAATAAATAGATGACATATTATTTAATAAATATGTAGTGTGGAGTATGTGAATCAATATCTCATAAAAAATGTAATTTACAGAATAGGTCAATTAAATGATGCATTGATTAATAATAATATGCAAGTTTATTAAGATAATAACACAAAAATTAATTTTAACAATTATTAATTTAAAAATCCATTATATTATTTAACATCTATTCTGGATATATTGCAATTACTAAATTGTAATCTATACTTTAAATAATATTTTAATACATATATTTCACAATCACAACAAAAGGGTTAGTATATACTATCTTATAATATTCAATTGACCAATTATATGATATACATTTGGCAATGCAATAGGAAACAGTAGTTATAAACTATCTTCCTTGCATTAAAAGTATTTTTTAAATATCTTTAGATCAAGTAAAGCTTTCCATAATATTAATTACATATATTCAAAAGTTAAATATTAAATACATTTCTTTAATCTATTTTACCACAACTATTAATATTAATCAATTAAAGTCTTAATTATTTGATCTATTTATTAAGTTCATATTGAATAATATAAATAAACTACATTGTTGTTTTAGATTTTAAAAAGAAAGAATTTTAAACAGATATCTTTTAATATTTTTTTTTTTTATATATTGAAAGTAAAATAAAAGTTAATGGTAATTTTCATTAGTCTTTTATTTATACTAACGTTTGTTAACACAATCAACATTTTTGATATTCTTGAACTACAGTTCCATTTTCTTTGATGTACCAGCAATTTCCTTTTATTAGATATTAATGTTCGTATCTATATCCGAACATTGACTGCTTCAAAGTACTTAGCATAATATTTTCCATATTAGAAAAATGTTTTTTATTGTTATTATTTATTTTATTTATAGTCTTATGGATATTAATTTAAAACTGATTCATACCCTCTTCTTCATAATATTTACTCAAAATGCATTGTGGTTTGTATATCAAATCCATAAAATATTAAGAGAAAGCATATAAAATATATATTATTATTTTTATTATGATTTCCCCGAAGTAACATTTTTTGGGGGTTTTTTTTTGTGTGTGTGTATGTGTGTTACCAAGCTACAACATGTTCTTTTTAAAATTGATTCATGAATTTCTTTCTTAATTATGACAAAGTTTATTGTTATTCAATATGATAAAATTAACATTTTATTATATTTTAACTTAAATAAGATACACATTCAATCTTGCATTCATTCTGAATTTGAATTTGTATTTACTTAATTTATATATAACAATTATTTAAATATAAATAATTCGTAATTGTTTTGTTTATTTATGATTTAATATTATATGTTGATGATATGTGATGTTTTTGCATGGTACAATATATATATCATATGATAATAGCCAAAGTTTAATTAAATCACAAAATCTACAATATGTAGTCAAGTCAACTTATATAAATAAAAGATGTGCAGATTATAGATTTTATAGTTTATTTAAAGTTTGACTGTTATAACGTGATTTATGTTTACAAAACAACTAGTTTATGGTTATATATTATAATGCTGCAAATAAGGTCTGAAAGATAAAAGTTCGGCAGTAATTTGATTATCATGTTTGTAATAGAGAATCGATGAAATGATAATCATTTATTGAAATAATAAAAATTGTTATTATTAAAGAGGAGAATAAATAAAGGAAAATAAAGTATGCATGTGTATGTGAATATATATATATATTCCAAAATAAACTTTATTTACACTATAAATCAAATATGGAAGATTATACAGGAATACAAATTTCAATCGAATATAGTACAAATAGTTAGTCTAGACTTACATAGCGTGAACGATTTGCATGTATAATTTGCAAGGAATTGAAACATATTACACTAAATAAGAAAAGATTAACAAGATTAACCAAAATGGCATTGTATACGAATAACTTGTCAAGACTGTAGTGGTTCTTCAAATAAGGCCTCAAAAGATAAAAATTTCAACCTGATGTGCAGATTATGAACGAAACAAACACAACATGATATCAAATATAAGATAAATAAATTACAGATTACAAATGAATATAATATATATATATATGGTTTATCTAGAGTTACAAAGGCTAGACAAACCCAGCTACAGCTTGTGCAACTTAAAGAATGAATGCATGTTATACTAAATATTTAAAGGCTAACAAATTTAAACAAGATAGCATTACATTATACATAACGTATGAAGACTATATTAGCTTGTAATCCAAACCCATTAAGATATGAAATACAATATAAACAATCAATGACAAAACTTACACTGTGAGTCAACATAATGGAAGAACAAACATACCTTTGATCAAATTTGGATCATAACTAAGTGCAGTCTAACCAAAACGATTAAAGGGTAAGGATTAATTAAGATACAGTAGAAACCAGATTTTACAAAGTGTGGTGCTATTAAGCAGACCCAGAATAGGAAGCAGCCACTTGGCAAAGGTCAGTTTAATATATTGTGGAGCCAGCCAACTCGGTAAGACCAGTGGATATCCTCAAAGCTTTAGCTGGCTCCAAGTTTGGCCTGCAAATCATGGCAGGCAAGTTCTTAAATCACTTTCCTTTGATTTATGAAGCAACTTAAGGAATAGTTCTTCCATAGCACAGTCCAAATCTCTTTCAAACAAATTATTTATTGAGTGTCTTGTTTCAAAATATGCACATATGTGTGTGCACGTATAACATATATATATGAGATTATATTATTTGGATTAAAAAAAAGATGAATCTTCAAATAAAATTAATGAAAATAAATTAAATCCATGTGTTTAATATATGTATATATCTTAAATTTAATCCATGCAAGTAAATTCCCTTCAGTCATTTACTCCATCTTGTACAACTAACACAAGTGATCACAGACAAGTGGAAAAGATAACTGATCTCCAATATACATATTTCATGCTGAACCAGCACTCATGATCTGAATCACCATCTCCCACATATATATATAATCAGTGTTTAATTTATATTAAAATAGCAAATCTTCAAACTTTAGTAAATAGGTTTCAATCTTCTCCACTCTCCAACTCTTCAGCCAATTATATCATTAAAAATTTGATGATGGCAAGTTCAAAGCCCCTATTTTCTAATTTTGTTGTCATACTACCTTAATATAAACTGAGCACTAATTATATATATATGGGGGGGAGAGGATAGTGATCCAGATCAATTGATAAATACTAGTTCAGCACAAAATGCATATATTGGAGATCATTTACCTTTTCCATGTGTATGTTATCATGTGTGTCAGTTGTATAAAATGGATTGAATGACTGATGGGTGCTTGAAAATCCGGGTTCAAATGCCCTCTAATTACATTTACTTTAAATATATATACTATACTTGTATTTAAATATTGTAATTAAAATATGTATAATTTAAAATAAATGTAACCCATGTGATTAAAAAATCAACAACTTAAGTTGATTTTATTGTCAAATAATCCGAAATTGGAAAATATTTGTAGATAAAGAAAAAAAATCTAAAAATCTATTATTAGAAATTAATTGAACCAAAAAACAAGAGAAAGGTAGTTAACAATGTTATATATCCTTTGAAGGATTAAGTCAAAGAATAACAGGTGACAGTTTTTAGCATGGGACTGCAATGCTATAAATAAAAAATTAACTTCTCTAAGAGCTACCTGCAGAGAATTGTCCAATTTGAGACAATTATTTGGAAATTTAGTTATTCCATATATGATCTAGGAAAAGCTGTTATTTGAACTGTAACTCTTATTAAGTTACATACCTTTTTGTTAACAAAGGCAAAACTCTCCATACAGTAGTGCCACCCTGTGCCAAACAGAGTAATCAATGGATGCCAGAAGGCTTGTTTACAACAATTATGTGCTAGTATAGAAATGGTGATGATGTGATGTTTAGTGGTTTAATACCTTTTTGTTCTGGGAAATTCAAACAAATTGTGGCAAAAGAAGACTTTATACATTATATTGTAAGGCAACTGTGTGATATGAGTAATTAAGGTGATCTAAAATTGTATCAATTCAAGCTGGGAACATGTAATCATCTCTCACAAATTTCCAACTACCTGGAATTCTCATTTTATAAACAGAGCAAAACTCTCCATACAGTATTGCCACCTGTGCTAAACAGAGTAATCAATGGATGCCAGAAGGCTTGTGCATAAAATCCCTATCTAATGCCTACTCATCCAATATCCCCAGACTAGTTTCTGGCTTGTGGCCTTCGTCAGTGAGGAGCTTTGGATCTGAGAGCACTGCATCTAGATCTTAGGATCTAATGCAACCCTCTAGCAACCACCTTTTATCTCTACTTAACTACTAAACTATGAGAATGAAATTGAAAACACAAAATATATTTTCAATCTAAGCTCAATAGCCTAAATAGTCCTATGGGTCTGAACTCAGTTCAGCACCCATACAGGCTATTGAGCTTAGATTGAAAATATATTTTGTGTTTTCAATTTCATTCTCATAGTTTAGTAGTTAAGTAGAGATAAAAGGTGGTTGCTAGAGGGTTGCATTAGATCCTAAGATCTAGATGCAGTGCTCTCAGATCCAAAGCTCCTCACTGACGAAGGCCACAAGCCAGAAACTAGTCTGGGGATATTGGATGAGTAGGCATTAGATAGGGATTTTATGCACAAGCCTTCTGGCATCCATTGATTACTCTGTTTAGCACAGGTGGCAATACTGTATGGAGAGTTTTGCTCTGTTTATCAACAATTAATGTGCTAGTATAGGAAATGTGATCATGTGAATTCTCATTTTAAATGGAATAACATCTTTATAGCCTATAGCTTGGCCATGCCACAAGGAAGCTGTACTTCAGCATTATCTATGATTTAAGTATTTGAAGAAAAACTGAAAAATAAAGTTCAAGTTAATAAATTGCCCCTATATTTGATAATTAGATGTTGTATTATAAGTGTCCAGATAATCATGAATTTATACAATTACCTGGTTAATTTAATGGTAGCTACCAAAATTAGATATTTCCTTTTAAAAATTTTCACCTGCATTATAGTTTTGTTATGATACAATAATTGTACTGCAATATGTATGGGCTCAAATAGTATATATGATATTTATTAAGTTAAGTGCTATGAAATAGGAAAACAGTGTCAGAATGGGAGATGAGATTGGCATAAGAATTAGTTGTAAATAATAGGTAATAATTTATTATGTTAAATGAAGGTAAGGGTTTAGTTTAAAGTAAGGGTCAGGTAGGAAAAGGAGTTTTAAATTAGTAAGGGGGGTTTCAGGCAAGTTTGAATATTTCTGGATAAGTTTACACATATATAATAAGGATTGGAGTACTCAACTATATGTTAGTGAATCTATAAAATAATCCAGGTAATATTTTTCTTTGACTTTTTGTAAGACAAAGACTATGAATATAAAAAGAATTGAAATAAATAAATAGGTATAAACTTTTTTAAAATTAATTATAACTTAAGGTATATATGAACAAAGAAGAACCCTCCCCTAAAACTATGAATTAAAAGCACTCTACATGTTGAACAAAGGATCAACAATAGAATGAATCCACAGATTCTTGGGAGCTCTGATATTGGTAGTTTAAAGTGAAATTACTTTATCAGCCAGATTGAATATGTTACTTAGGAATTATTAAACTCATAATCAATTATACAATGATGGAGACAGTATCTCTAATGCCTTAATTGTAATAATTAAATATCATTTAATATGTAAACTTTTTTTAAATTAAACATAACATATAAACAAAAGGACTAGATCACACTCCCCACAGGCTCAAGGTATTAAAAGAGAAATGCTGTCTCCAGGTTTGTATAACTGATTGTGAATGTAATTCTTAAGTGTCATATTCCATCTAGCTAATAAATTAATTTTACTCTGAAATGCCAAAAATATTGGCAAAGATATGCCTATAAACAGAGCTCCCAAAAATAAATGAATTCATTCTATTCTTGATCCATTGTTAAACAAATAAAAGTGATTTTGATTCATAGCCTGGGGAAAAGGTAATTTACTTTCTTTGTTTATATATAAAATTAAAAGCCCAAAACTAAACTAATCAATAAAATAATCAAAATTACTTTGAATAATTTATTAAATAATACAAAAGAAATTTTTGATTGAAAGACTATTCCTGGAGTAGTGTATATTATCCCTTGTTTTTGTAAAAAGTTATATATAGGTCAGGGTAATTTGAGAATAAATAAAAGAATAAAAGTATTATTTTACAAATAAATATCTCAGCTCAGCTTATTCATCCGTGAAAGAGATACAGGCCACACTATTAATTTTGATGAGACTAAGGATTTTTTTTTGAATGAAATGAAATAAAAAGAATTAAAGAATCTTTATTATTAAAAATGTATGATTCTGAAGCAATTAACTTGCTTAAAAATTATTTTAATATTAAGAGTATGTGGGCAGTAAGTGGAATTGTGGGTAATATTTAGTATAAATTTGTTTTCTTTTAGTCCTTTACATGTGAGAATTCAGGCTTGTGTTTTAGAGTTTATTTTCTTTGCTAGTCTGGTTTAATGGTGAATTTGGGGTAATTTTGATTGTTTACATATATAAATAATATTTAAATATCTTTGTATTATGTGTTACCAGATAAGTAATAAAATAAATAGAACAAAAATCAGTCATAGAAAAATTGTTGATGCAAGATGCGAAATAAGTGATGGAACTGGAACCAGGACAAATCAAAATTAAACTTGTAAAAGCAACACTAACTGACATAGGAATGTTGTATAATTTAAGCTTGGAAAGCCAATGATTTAAATTTTATGAGATGAAAAATTATATTCAGAAATTTCAGCAGAAAAATCATGAAAAATATAATGAAAACTATGGAATATAAATGGAATGCTGTAAAACAACATTGAATGAGAATAGAAAGATGATGTTAAGTTTCAGAAGCTTCAATAAATGATTAGAGAAGTTCATAAAGAAATAAGATAAGAGAATGAGCATGATAAAAACATTCTCTGAAAAATGTAAGGAAACATTTAGTCAATTGAATGATAAGCAAGAACAGTGTAAAAGTTAGATATACAGTGATAGGGAATTATAATGCAATAATTGAGTTGCCTGAAAATATAGAGTAATTGCAAACCTATGGAAAAAATTATGGAAATTAAAGCAGATTGTTTGCACAAGCTTAGCAAAATACAAGTGGAGGATGGAAATAAAGAGATAATAAAAAATGTAAAGTTTGAAGACTTATAATCATACAGTCATATAGAAGGTTAGAATGAAAACAGAGCAACCAAATCAGAACTAATAGTGGTTAAATAGTGTAGTTTTGGGAACTATAACCCCAGCATAAATCAGTTTTTAAAATTCAAATGTTTAAAGACTACACAGGTGAGATAGTTTAGAAAGATATTTTAAGCTAAATTTGATGTATTATTTTTATATCCACTCCTTTACTTTTTTTGCATTCTTCATATATTCAGACAGTCAAAACTGTTAGAAAATTAAAGGAATTATATATAAAAATTTTGCATTGGAGTGTATATGTGGAGATTTACTAAATTTGATTTCTGAAAAGCATATTTTAACCATTTCATATAGTAACTTGCAGAACAAAGCTCACACATACTGGGGTACTCTATTTAACAAACCCAGCACATTTAAGTATAAAAAACCTTGATAAATAACTTTTGGAAAGATTAGAGATAAAAGACTATCCAATATCAAGTGATGCAGGAGTTCTCTGGAGGAGGATGAAGAAGTCTCTCAGTTATTTAGAAGGCAGGTAAACATATTAAGAATTCTAGATGCCTGTAATATTAAAAAAAATCAGATTGTATGAGTAGTATACTTTTCAAAATTAAACAGATGGCTTGAAAAACTATAGAGAAAATAACCAAACTCTTAAAATGAAGGATACATGCATAGCATATGAAGCAAGCTCAAAAAAAGAGATCCTATGCAAAATATCAAACTATGGAGATCTTAGAAAAGATGTTGGTTAGGTGGGAATTAAAGATAAAATAAAGGCCTAATCTGAATTGAAAATGGAACTAAAATTAAAGAATGTTATGGAGATCCAACCAAGAGAGTGCCATGTATAGGTAAATGTAGCTACATTGCTATTAAGATGAAAAAGGGAAAACAAACCAAATCTCAATAAGTTATTCCTTATCTTGAGGTCCAAAAAAGATAAGATGAACAATAAAATATAAATTACTAAATCAGAATATAATTTGATATACATTTTCAAGGATTATTTGCCTTTCTATCTGAACCAGAATTGTTAAAAAATTAATTTAACTTTGGAAAGATTGCTATGGAGACCTTATTGGGCTCTGACAGTGAGATTGTGTACATTCAAATAGAGTCAATATAATCTAAAATAAAGATATTACCTTTGAAGGCAGTGGAAGAAATACTAATCTATAATCATAAAGCTAAATAGTCTGTCAAAAAAATTCGGAAACAGCTTGTGCTTAATAAAAATACTTGTTATCTATCAGGTTTTTCTCATTTTAAAAGAGCTAATCCCTGATGGTGATATTAGATCAGACTATTTGCATAAATCTAATTGGGTATTGGATTATACAGACTGTTATATCATTTGGCTGTGAATTTCTTCACATTGTTTCTAACAACTTGTACAAATCTATGGAAGTGTGCTGCTTAAATGGAAACGCACATTGATTACGTAAGTAATATTTACTGAGGCTATAACCTCGAAAATATGCATGTAAAATGTGATAGTAGGGACCTCTACATGTGTTTTTCTTCCATAGCATAAGCTTGTAGGTAAACACCTGTAGAGGTCCCTACTATTGCATTTTACACGCATATTTTTGAAGTTATAGCCTCAGTAAATATTACAATGATAATGAGTAAAATTAAAAAATCAAAACTAATGAAAGATGAAAATAATGTTCAATTACAACTGGTTCTAATATAAATTTCCAAGAGATGTTTTTGAAAGTTCTAGAGAAAATAAAGAATTTGAATATTGAATCTGGATAATTCTAATTCAACCCTACCAAGACAGATTTTACTTAGTACTACATAAATATAAACTGGAAATTGAAAAACAACACAAAAAATGATGAAATGGAGCATTATTTCTAAATACTCTTCCCTGTTTAGTCATCATCATCATCATCAACCATTATCAATACATTGCCGGATGAAGGTCTCTCCAAGTTCAATCCATTTTCTTCTCTTCTCCACATCACCCCTGCACACTTTCTCATCTCACCCATCCATCTCACATTTCCCTGTTAGTAACTCCATTGATATAACTAATAAAATGGATAGATAAGTAAGGTTATGTTTCAATGTCTATCATTTAAACAAAATAATGGAACTTCATAAAAATATTTTCTACCTTTAACTTAGCTTCCAATTATTGACAGATTAAACTTCATCCAAAAAATCATCAGTATACTGCATGCCTTTTGATCTGATTAAGAGTCTATACAGGCTTGTTAAGAAGTTTAAACAAATCCTATCTTATGAAGTTGAACAGATTGTAACAATGTAACATCTAAGCACCTGGAGATGTTTTGTTCCAAAAGTGTAGCAAAAGGAAACTAGGTCCTAAAGAAAAATATTTTAGCCACCAATGAAGTCACAGTTTGAAGACATGATGTTGGGAGTCATGGCAACTGATCTCACCCAAAAAGATTCAGACTATTAAAGAGTTCCCAATGCTAGAAGTACATAGCAAAAAAAGATCATAATTAGTATTGTGTAACTTTTATCAATTTTACCAAAGATTTTCAGTAGTTATAAAACTATTACTAAAACCAATTGCAAAAGGTTATGCCTTGGATTTTGGGAGTACAATAAAAAAATTGAAAATATAAAAACAGGGTTTTTGGAGCAGGTAATGCTTGCATTACATGATTTTAATAAATGTTTTTTGGTATTACTGTGTATGGATTAGGGCTTAATTTAAGTCAAATTCAGAAGAATGATCCAATTGACTCTATTTTATAAGCCATTTGCTAAAAGGTCTTGAGATAAATTACGCTGTCATTGAGAAAGACTCCTTAATGATAGTATTGGCATTTCAAAAATTTAATGGATCTTATGTGATTATGGTCATGGTTCACAAAAGGTGATTATGGTCATGGTTCACAAAAGCCTTGAATTCCTGAATCACAATTATTTAACTAATATAATAGCAAGTCAATTTGATGGAATCTGTTTTACAGAATTCATTATCTGTGAGCCTAGAAGTAAATGTCCTAACTGCAATCATGTTCGATCGCCTCATCAACATCTCAATGGTGAGCATACATTTATAGCAAGCAAAAGAAAGTACATGAACCTGCAGAAAATTTAAAGCAACTTTCTAGCAGTTAACGCAAGACAAATGACAATAGCAAATCATTAGAATATTAGAGAAATGAATTGTTTAACTATAAGTAATGATACAAACTAGAAAATGCCATTTGAAAATGTAAGGCTAGAAAAGAAGAGTGGAAGATGATTATTTCATCAAACATGTATGGCCCACTTACACAATACAACCATTGCTTATACAGGTATTATGGTATACATAAAATAGAACACAATCAAAAATTTGTTTTATTAACCACATATACATGATAGCATCACTTCAGTCTTAAAGATCTGTAAAGTATTCCATCAGATTAAACTAGCTGATTTGAATCTATTTGGGTCCATTGTAACAGAAAATCTAAACTAAGGAGATAATGGTCATTGATTTCTATGGACCATTGCCAACATTTAAATGGATAAAATATTTGATTATGACTTATGATTTGTTTTCAAAATTTATAGCATTCTACCTTGTGCTGCAAGTAACTACACCCCATACAACCAATGTCTTGCAAGCCTAGAATTGCTTGATCATGAAAAAACCTGAGATGGTTATATCTTATTTTATTTGTAAAGTTATGTAATAAATGAGTGGTAAAAGGAAATTTATGCACATACTAATGGACATTGAGAATTCTCAGTCCAATCCATTTGAACACAAAATTTGGGAGCTGGGTTGACTATTTAGAACATCTAATTCAAATCATCAAGGCTGGGTAAAGCAAATACAGCATATGGTTAAGAATATGTAAATAAGTTGATGAGTCCACTAGATTTGTGCCTCTTTGATTGTATTTAGATAGACACAGCCCAAAGCTTTGTAAAACCAAACTTCCAATGATTCATAAGAGACCATACATATGGGTATCCAAAAATAACTGGAATTTTATAATAAAAAATATTTATTTTTTTAAATGTTATAAATTTAATCTCTTTTAAATGATTATCAATTTGATGCAATACAACAATCTAAATGTGTTTTACATTTGTCACAGTAGTCTGGAAGGACTTGAAAGTGATGCCTTTTAATGCCCTGTGTCATTTTTTCCACTTCTTCTAAATCCATAAAAAATAGACATTTTTTTCATTCAAGAGATTTAATAAAAAATTTCAAGAAGTGAGATTGAGTGAATATGGCGGATAAATAAGCTGGATCATGCTGAATTTAATTTAAAAGGTTTCACACTTAAAGCTTTGAGAGATGACACTATGTAGAGGTGGAGCTTGCATTCTTTTTTTTGTCACAAAACAGGATGTTTACATTTTACTGCATCATGTAAATGTTTGGAAACTTGCAAATAAAATGCCTTTTCATCATGAACTAAATTTGAGAGAAAAATATCATTTGCATAGAAAAAAATCTGTGTTGTTTTGATTGTAGATTTAACTTACAACATTAGGGGCATGGTAAAATTTAACATTTCAATTAAACCATTCATAAACTTTATTTTTATGACATCAGCTTTCTTGTAATCTGTTTCAAGCATTACAACTTTTCCCCTTGTCATTTTCTGTAAACAAAAATAGAATTTCACATTGTTGAAATTTTCAGCCATTATAAAAACAATTGACAAAATGCAAAAATACACTTTACAAAATAATGTAACATGGCTCCATGATTTCACACAGTGCTATCACTTGGAAGTTTTTTTTTTTTTTTGATTGTGTTTTTGGTTTATTTTAAAGTATTTTTTAATTTTCACCTCTTTCCCCCCCCCCCCGCACTTTTTTTGCAATATTTGATTATGACTATATATATAAATTAGTGTTTTTGGTTTATTTTAAAGTATTTTTTAATTTTCACCTCTTTTTCTTTTCCCGCCCTTTTTTTTTTGATAGTAGCACCTTATGCTATTTAATGTGACGTTTTCCCGCCATTTTTTTAAGTGTAGTCCCTTCCCACCACCTTTTTTAATTATAGCACCTCAGGCGTTTTACTTTTTTGAAAAATGGGTGTTTCTAGTCGATGACATTTATCACTTACATGTGCCAGCAGTGTTTTTGGCTGTTTCCAAATTCAAAATGGCCACTGAGCGCATACTATATCAGCACCCTTTTTTTTTAAGAGATTACGTTTAAGACTTTAAGTAAGAGTTTATAGAAATAAAGTTCAGGTTTGCTTGAGAGAGAAAGTCTATTATTCATTTAAAGACAGATAAAGTTCGAAGATTTTAAAATTAACAGTTTATATTTCATTTATAAATTTATACTTTCCTTTGTTCGTGCTTGTTCCTTCACGAAGAAGATCCAAATTTATACAAGATTCATTTCTTGTGGGCGATGACGATTTATGAAGACGCATTTACAATGTTTTCTGAAGACGGTACCAGTGGTTTGATCCTGGGATCCGTGGAGAAGAAAGCTGCCTTCAGCCGGCCGCACCGAAGGAAGCACGATGAAGCTAATTACATTTTTTTTCTTTTGTGATGCGATAACTTTTAAAATTATTTTTACAGATGAATTCAAAACTTTAATTTTCTGATTCTCCAACTCTCTAATTAACTAATTATCATTTTGGTTTTTCCTTTTATACTCCCCAGGCAACTTATCTCTGGAATGCACGGATTCATCAAACATATTTCATTATTTATATTTTATTGGTTTATTCTTTGTGTCCAAGGTGAGCTTTTGGGTTTTCCACTGAGGTCTGTGTCTCTATCTCTGGGCAGGAACTCTTGTCTATTTCGTAATCATTTCTTTAATTGTGATTTTGCCTTAAGGATCTGTTTGTAATTTTTTTATAATTAAAAAAAATCTTCGCTCTTATTAAAAAGGTTTTTATTATATATTTTATTTAAAGATTAGAATCTTTGCTTCGATTCTATAACTTATTTATTTTTTTAAAGCTTATTTTAATGTTTAAATCAATCTAACATATTAATAAATTAATAATTCGTTATTTGTGCATTTTGACAGTTTGTTTTTAATTCTGTATTAGATAAAAAAAGTTACTATTAAATTTGAATGTAACACATATATATATATCCCGTTACATATCACCGAACTTATAAAAAAAATGATAAAAAAAAAAAGACTCTAGTTACAGTTTGTACTAATTATTAATAGTAATGCGTTAAAGTTCTTTTTTTTTTTTGTGGTCGTATTTTTTTTTGCACAATATTCAAACTATAAGTTTATGTTAATACCAAAAACATATATACTTATTTCAAAAAAAAATATTACTGGCTTAATTTTCAAGGCATTTGTGAGTTTGTTAAACATCGGACTATAACTTTACGTTAATACAAAAAAATATTTACTCATTTCAGAAAAAATATTACTGGCTTAATTTTCAAAGTATTTGTATTTTTTAAGTTACTAAATCATTCCTTTTCTTTTTCAAATATTAAAGTTATTTGACGATCATATTTATACCTGACAGTTACATCTTATCCTAACCTATTCTTACTATAACTATTCTGATGTTCGGGATGCTATTCGCACTATCTCCTAAACTATTGTATTTGATCAGGGTATTCGTGGTCAATGAATATCATGCCACATGCTGGGCAGCCATTTATAATGGTCGGGGATGATGATGAAACATCAGTCTTACCCCATCTGCCGACAGAGCGCCACTAGGCTACTTTGAATTTAGAAAATTTATAAAGTCAACAGATACGTGCTGATAAGATCATGGCCGTCAGCCCTAGTCACTAGCTCAAGTAGACACAGAAACTTATATATTTAGTAAAATATATTTTTAATAATAAAGGCAATCACTGTCAGTATTAATAACACACAAAAAAGATTTTATTTGCGTATATAATTAATAACGCACAAACTTTAAAAAAATTAATTTTTATAACACAAGAAGAAACTTATGTTTTCTTCTGTTCCATTATTATTTTATTTGTTTTTAACTTTAATTTTAAATTTTAGAATGTTGAGTATAAATGAGCTACCTAGACGCACTCACAAATTTTCAAATCACTTGACTCCAAACTAAAAATCCGCAGCCACACAAATACTTGCTTCCAGATATATATCAGCAACCAATGCAATGTAAACATGTTAGCATAGAATCACGTCGACAGGAATGTGCGTCTGAACAGCATGATATTATTGGAGAAGAAATGGCCTTCATCCCGCAGGAATGTGCATCTGTCAGGTGAAGGAAACATGCATATAAAACAATAAAAAGAAATGCTACATATGGATGGGAGAGCGGTCTTATCTTGCCGGCTTATCGTCCAAAATCCATAGAGCTGGAATGGGTCAATGGCACAGGAAATACGTCTGCATCCATTTTCAACGATATGACTACCTCTTTGGGGTCATGCATTCAGTTGGACTCATCGCCCTAGGTGCTAACATACTTCACATTACATTGATATAAACATCCATATATCTCTCCACTAGCATTGACACAACTACGAAACAAATAGTCCGAAATCAAAACCCTCTTTAAAAGTAACATATTTAAACTAGTCTAGCAGCCATCTATACTCAACTAACATTTAAATCATTTTATTAATGTAATTCAAAACAAAAAATATTTAGTTTATAGTTTTAAAATCATTTTAAAATGAGCATTATATTTAACTTATTTTCTTTCCAGAAATACTATTTTAACCTATTTTTAAAATTTAATAATGCACAAATAACGAGGTGTTTCTATTTTTAAATTTAAGTTTGCAATCGCAAACCCCTACCTTATTACAAACAGATACTAATTAAGCATGAATAAAAATATAAAAAAAATACATTTTTTTTAAGAGATTATGTTTAAGACTTTAAGTAAGAGTTTATAGAAATAAAGTTCAGGTTTGCTTGAGAGAGAAAGTCCATTATTCATTTAAAGACAGATAAAGTTCGAAGATTTTAAAATTAACAGTTTATATTTCTTTTATAAATTTATACTTTCCTTTGTTTGTGCTTGTTCCTTCGCGAGGAAGATCCAAATTTATACAAGATCCGTTTCTTGTGGGCAATGATGATTTATGAAGATGCATTTACAATGTTTTCTGAAGACGGTACCAGTGGTTTGATCCTGGGATCCGTGGAGAAGAAAGCTGCCTTCAGCCGGCCACACCGAAGGAAGCACGATGAAGCTAATTACATTTTTTTCTTTTGTGACGGCGATAACTTTTAAAATTATTTTTACAGATGAATTCAAAACTTTAATTTTCTGATTCTCCAACTCTCTAATTAACTAATTATCGTTTTGGTTTTTCCTTTTATACTCCCCAGGCACCTTATCTCTGGAATGCACGGATTCATCAAACATATTTTATTATTTATATTTTATTGGTTTATTCCTTGTGTCCAAGGTGAGCTTTTGGGTTTTCCACTGAGGTATGTGTCTCTATCTCTGGGCGGGAACTCTTATCTATTTCGTAATCATTTCTTTAATTGTGATTTTTCCTTAAGGATCTGTTTGTAATTTTTTTATAATTAAAAAAAATCTTCGCTATTATTAAAAAGGTTTTTATTATATATTTTATTTAAAGATTAGAATCTTTGCTTCGATTCTATAACTTATTTATTTTTTAAAGCTTATTTTAATGTTTAAATCAATCTAACATATTAATAAATTAATAATTTGTTATTTGTGTGTTTTGACAGTTTGTTTTTAATTCTGTATTAGATAAAAAAAGTTGCTATTAAATTTGAATGTAACGCATATATATATATCCCGTTACAATATGGAATTCGGTTACCTGAATTAAAAAAATAAAAAGTAAAAGAGAATATCTTTTAAAATAAATTTAATGAAAATAAACTCAATCGATGTAAGTAAAAAAAAAGCTTAATATAAATTTAATATATGTAATTAAATAAAACAACTTAATTTGATTTTGTTGTCGGAATAATCCAAAATTGGAAAATATTTATAGATAAAGAAAAAGAATTTTGAAATCTATTATTAGAGATTAATTGGATTAAAAAAGATAAGAGAAAGGTAATTTAAAATGTTATATATTTTATGAGGGATTAAGTCAAAGGAAAATGGGAGGCAGTTTCCAGCATGGAACCACAGTACCGTAAATAAATAAAAAAATTAGAGGAGTCTAAAAGCTTCTATGAAGAGAACAGGACAATTTGCACAATTCTTTAAAAAATCCATGGAAATTGACTTATCTGTTCCTAGATTGATGAAAAGCTATTTGTTTGTTTTTTTATCTTTAAGTAGAGTTATGTATCTTGCAGCTCTGGAAAAGACTGTCTAGGAACATGTAGCTGTCTCCCATGATAAATTATCAACCGCCTGAAATTTTTGCCTTAAGGCAATAGTCTATAACCTGCCTATGCCCACAAGGAAAGTGTGCCCCATTTCTAACTATGATTTAAATATTTGGAAAAAAACTGAAGAAGAACAATGTCCAAGTTAAAAGAATTGCATTCAAGATAGTAGATTGTATATTGTAAATGACTAAACATGGTCATATGGGGAATTTAATGTTAGATTTCTTTTTTAAAACTTTAAAAAAACAAATGGTCTTAATGACTTTTATATTTATAATTTAATTTCATTTGTTTTATATTGTATATATATAATCTGTAGTTTTTTATTACTAGTATGGGTGCTAATTTTGTTATTTAATTATGTAAGGATTTTACTTTGTGTAATAATAATAATAATAATAATAATAGTAGTAGTAATAATAATAATAATAATAATAATAATAATAATAATAATAATAATAATAATAATAATAATAATACTACTAATAATAATAATAATAATAATAATAATAATAATAATAATAATAATAATAATAATAATAATAATAATAATAATAATAATAATAATAATAATAATAATAATAATAATAATAATAATAATAATAATAATAATAATAATAATAATAATAATAATAATAATAATAATAATAATAATAATAATATTCAAGCACAAGTGCGTGTGCGGCGCAACTGCTCCCAAAAGCTGTTAATACAAATACAAATAGCTAACTAAAATATTAAAACAGCTGAGCGCTTTCAAAGAATCTTGCCTTCATAATCATAGCTTGCTTACGTTTAAATTTATGCAAATATGCTAATTCCATCTTTTTGATAGAGAAAAACATGTGTCCTTCCTGTTTATGGCATCGCTGTCACGAGAGATAAATAAAGCCTCTTTGATCTTTCTTTTGAGGTCATGTCTCTCTCTACATATGATGGTAGGATTGTCCGGAATGCACTCATGGTGACTTGTGCACTGGTGCTGATAAAAAACTGAATAAGTGGAAGGATCGTTGCGAACTTTATTGTACGAATACTTGTGCTGTGCCAATCGTGTGGCCAAAGATGCTCTGCTTTCCCCATAATATGTGCCTTTGCAATAGTTATTTGGACAAGCAATGTTATATACTGTATGGGGGGTCTGTAACAGTGGAGTTTGATCTTTGGTATTGTTAATTAGATTGTTAGAATTTGGAGGGGTTCGAAAACAGAGCTGATATACCAAAGATCAAACTCCACTGTTACAGACCCCCCATACAGTATATAACATTGCTTGTCCAAATAACTATTGCAAAGGCACATATGATGGGGAAAGCAGAGCATCTTTGGCCACAGCACAAGTATTCGTACAATAGAGCTCGCAACGGTCCTTCCACTTATTCAGTTTTTTATCAGCACCAGTGCACAAGTCACCATGAGTGCATTCCAGACAATCCTACCATCATATGTAGAGAGAGACATGACCTCAAAAGAAAGATCAAAGAGGCTTTATTTATCTCTCGCAACAGCGATGCCATAAACAGGAAGGACACGTGTTTTTCTCTATCAAAAAGATGGAATTAGCATATTTGCATAAATTTAAACGTAAGCAAGCTATGATTATGAAGGCAAGATTCTTTGAAAGTGCTCAGCTGTTTTAATATTTTAGTTAGCTATTTGTATTTGTATTAACAGCTTTTGGGAGCAGTTGCGCCGCACACGCACTTGTGCTTGAATACATACATTTCCCAAAAGTAAAATTATTTAACTTAATAATAATAATAATAATAATAATAATAATAATAATAATAATAATAATAATAATAATAATAATAATAATAATAATAATAATAATAATAATAATAATAATAATAATAATAATAATAATAATAATAATAATAATAATAATAATAATAATAATAATAATAATAATAATAATAATAATAATAATAATAATAATAATAATAATAATAATAATAATAATAATAATAATAATAGATATGCGGTCCTGCTGTGTCTTTAGTTAGATGAATTAGATAAACGTTTCCAACAAGAGTATATAAAAATTACTGAATTGCCAAAAAACAGTTGCTTAAAACATCACCTGAAGATAATTAATATTCACACCTATCAGGGAAAACGGACTTTTTACTCACAAAGTAAGTGATTTACTGCTTATAATTTTGTTTTTCTAAGCGCTATTCAGACGCTATATATTGTCAATATGGCGTCCACATCGGATTCCAAGATAAAGTTTGGTGCGAATCAGACTTCACGAATATATAGCAACATTAGAGCACAGACAACATATGCGAACATAGCTGAATTAAATTTGCAAAATGCAAAACAAATCCCAAGATTTAGAAGGGCTAATCAGGATGACCTGAATGAAGTAAATGATATAAATATGAATCAATATGATGCCGATGTGCCTTTACATAACGTTTGGTTAAAAGAAGAAGTGGAAGAAATAAATCGCCAATTTAATGAAACTATACCGAAAAAATTATTCATGTCATTTAAGAGATTTTTTTCAAAGAAGTCAATAGTTTTAGCAGCAACAGATAGAAATCTCTCTCTCTACAAGTTTCCAAAGGAAATACTATATAAAGAGTTATCTAACAAAAAAATGTGGAGCTCAGTTTCAACCATAGGCGAGCATACCAATTCAAGATATATGGCGATAGAATTCATTAATGAAACGCAATGTACAGATTTTCAAGAAAAAATTAAGACTTTGGAAAATTATGTTCTTGTGATTGTAGATAGAGAGATGCAAAACTATCACACTGGCATTATTAAAAATACCTATTTTGGGTATAATATACACGATTTCACAAAATTAATGAAACCCTTTGGGCAACCGATATACATGAAGCCAATATATCACTCAGACACACCTACACTAGTTTATTCAAACAGGTTTTATTTCAAAATCAAAATGAATGAAGGCATAAGACCTGAAGACATCCCAAGCATAATAATGGATCAGGAAGCAATATTGACTATACAAATTAATGGGCTTAGGCCACAATGTTTTGTGTGTGGAAGTAGAGATCACCTGGCAATAAACTGTGGAAGAAAACACAACAGCAATGACCAGTCAACAGCTAAAACACAGCAAATATTAATTAAAGAATATACAACAGAGCAACCGGAAGATCAAGCAAAACCCAGACAAGAAGATAGAAAATCCCAAACACCCAGAGATTGGCTGAGAAATGACATGCAAAAAAATAAAAAAAATGGGAAGAAATGACAGATAAAGAATATACAAAGGAAGGAACAGGAAATCAGCCAAGACCAGATAAGAAGAGAAAATACACCAAACATGAAGAATGTGACCAAGAGATGGGTGACATGCAAAAAAATTATAAACAAATAGATGATGTGCAAAGAAATAAGAAACAAAGTTTGCTGAAAGTTGCTGATCAGTCAGTACTATCACAGCTGGCTGAGTCAGACAAACTCCCCACTGAAAAAGAAGGCAAAAGAAGGCAAAAGAATTGAAGTCAGTCCACAACAGATAAAGCCTCATCAAAAAAAACAATCAAAAAAAGAAAATCAAGATAACAATCAAAGACTGGAATCTGAGACTGGAATAGAAGATATACCTGATGAACACCAAAGATCAAAAATAGATATAGACATTATGCAAAAAAAATGTGGAGAAATAAACCAACCGAATGAAGAAGATATAATTGAAGCCACAGAAAATAAAACAAGCACAGAAAAAAAACTAAATCACACCAAACACATTTAGGGTGACCCAGAAATAGATGACATAAAAGGGACATACTTAAGCAGTCCTGCCTACCCAAATAGAAATGCACACTGAATATAGGTGCAAACCAGGGCATCCACCAAAACAAGATAGAAGATATAAAAAGGTGAGAATTGAACAAGAGAATCCTCACAGTGAGCAGGAAATATATAATTGGGCTGTAGCAGTGGATGAAGAGAGTGTCCTGGTCTTTCAAGATGCAGTGGAAATCGAGGAAGAAAAATAGGAAGACATGAATTCCTAAACTCAAAAGGAAAAAAAACTACTAAAGAAACTTAAAATTGTTGTTTTAAATGTCAGAGGACTTAATGCAATCAATAAAAATTTCAAAGTCAGAAATTGGATAAATCAAATACAAGCGCATATAACAGGATTATTAACGAAGATATATGCAGGCTCAGCAATAGACCCAGCTATCTACCTGAGGGGCCAGGGCTTCTCTGCATGTTCCAGAAATTCTTCCTCTCCATCTGCAGGAACTGGAATAATAATTGCTCAAGGTTGTCCTTTTGAAAATTTCAAAATACTTTACCTTGATTCAAACCTTTTAATAATAACACTGACTCAAAAAATAATTACAATGAATATAGTGCTTGTATATATGCCAGTAGAAAAGCAAAAGATAGAATCTATAATTTATAATATAAATTCAATTCTTGACATGAATGCAAGCCCCACTGTTCTGGTTGGGGACTGCAACTCATCTTATGAAGAATTTATACAGAAATCACTACATAAAATAGCCATACCATTGATTAATGGACAAGGTTCTCTGCCAGAAGGGGCTATCTCCTTTCATAATGGTCGGTTTGCAACATTAATAGATCTTGTCTTTTACTCACCTTCTGCCCAGCTAATCATGATCAATATAGGAAAACTGCAAGCAGTTAATCACAACCTAACAAAAACAATAAGAGTACTTATCCCAACAAATGCGACAGAATTCCTCTTCTCAGAGACATATATTCTGTTGCAGAAGGTTAAAGGGATGAGCCTCAATCCTATACAGCAATACCTGACTTTTATAATTATCTTGTCTTTCAATGTTGATCATGTAACAAGAAATCAACCACCACCATCAAGGCTTCTGCAATATGCTGATCAGCTACATCAGAGACTAATGATGATGACTCCAACACACAGCACCCAAATACACATAAGAAAGCTGACTGATGCTTATAACAAGGCCTGTGAATCACTGAAAGAATATCTGAAGATAAAGAAAAGTAAGCTTTGCATGGCACAACAGCACACATGGACCCGCAAGTTTATCAAGTGGGCTTTGGGTTATGTACCAGACATAAAAGTGCCAATGGCCATACAGACTGAGGATGGTATGTTCACTGGCCATAACATGATTATGCCATTGTTCAAATATTTTCAGAATAAGTTAAGTGAGGAGCCTCACTTTTTTTTTCAGCCAAAAATGTTTGGAGAGGTTGAGGGTGAAATACCAGTTAGTGAAAATGATATAATAGAGAAAATGAGAACTATCAGCAATGCTTGTCACCCAGGTGGCCATGGGATACCACTGTTCATTTTGAAGCATTTAAGTTTTTTTACAGCTAAATACCTCAAGGATTTAGCAAACCATCTTGCTCAAGAAATTAAACCAACCACAGGGATATATCCCATGGCAATAGTGCCATATAATAAGAAAAAGAAAGGCATACCAATGCCAAATGAGCTTAGATCAATATCTATGGGCCCACTTCCTATTAAAATATTGGAAAAAATTATAAAAGATAAGATTGAGCCCTATATTTTACCAACCATCAGTGAATCACAATTTGCAAAGAAGACATCATCAACGGGGCAAGCGGCATTGTTATTCAAGACCATGATGATAGCCACCAGGGTTAGAAAGAAATACATCACAGTAGTGGTGCAAATAGATATTGCTTCAGCTTTTGATTCAGTGAGAATCCCTGTGTTACTGGATATGCTCAAGCAGACTAAAATACCCAAAGGTCTGCTATATTTGACTGCAAACTTGATACTGAGCAGAGAACTGTATGTTACTATGAATGGCTGAAATTCACCTTCATTCATCCCAACACAATCACTATCACAAGGGTCTCCTCTGAGTGCATTAATGTTTATTTATTATATCAATCCTCTTATTGAAAAAATCAATAGCACATTCATTGGAGTTCAAATACCTGGTACAACACAGAAGATTGCATGTCTCGCATACATGGACGATATCACAGTCTTCTTGACATCAAAGAAGCAAATACCACAGCTTCAGGCAGTGCTTGAACAATTCTCAAAGCAATATGGATTGAGCATAAACCCAGAAAAGTCTGTGGCCTGGACGCTACTCACTGGAAAGCTATGTGGACCAATGTATCAAGCAAAACCAGCTCCATTCCTAGGCTTTCCTTTTTTCTAGGAGCCACTGGAATGAGATGTCAGATCCAAGCCAAGCTCAAAGAGGAAGTCAAAAGCATAGCTGAATCACTCTCAAAGGCATATTTGTCCATATATGCAAGGGTGCAACTGATTAACAAACTTATAATAACCAAGATAACATATTACATGCCTGTAGTTGAATTTTCAAAAAAATTTATGGCATGCATTAATTCCATATGTTGCAAGCTCATCTGGGGGAAAAAGATGGTGGCAATTTCAATGGCAAAACTGAATCGCCCTCTTATAGCAAATGGACTGGGGTTTCATAGCTTACAAACATTTCAAACATTCAAAACAAGGAATGCTATAATTGCTATACTCACTCAAGTTCCTAAATTAAGACACCTAGAGCAGATAACATCTACAGATAGACCTCCTCCAAAAGATTGTTTTTTGGCAATCACCGTCTACCAATGCAGGAGAGAAAGAACAATTCCAGATCAATTGGACCAAAAATATAAATATTGGTAAATATATAAGTTTATACATCAAAATAATTATAATGAGGAGATCCCATCAATACTAGAAATAGGAAACAAATATCTGATCAAGCAATACAAAAAATGGCAACTAGAACCTAAGATCCTAGATTTTATAATCAAGATGAATTTGAACGCTTTACCTACTAAGTATTTTTTACATCACAGAAGAATGTACAGGTCAGTTGATCCATTCTGTGGCCTTTGCCATATGGCTGAGGAGACTTTACAGCATATAATTTTCAACTGCAAGGCCTTGGAGCAGACTAGATGCATTTTGCAGACCAAATACAGAAAAAAAAAATACTACAATGATGCAAATTATATCAAATTACAAAGGTAGGTCTATACCAGCCATAAGGGCCTCAATGTTTGTTTTATATGCACTTTGGTGCACTAGGTGTGTATTCATATTGGGTAATAACCCCAGAAGGCATCCAGCCACATTTGAAAATACGTTGAATAAAATTCAAGTTAGAGACAAGCAGATCACCAGCCCAGATATTTATGCAGCTACTTGGTCCCTGCTCAGGCAAATAGCAAAGCTATAAAAACAAAATTAAAGAAAGCACAGTCCTGATTATGCTCCTATTGGACAATAATATGATTAATTAACATTGATAAAGTGGATAGAAGCATGTAAAATTACCTGTACAGATATGTACTTTTAAAAAAATGAATATTGTAGACTTGAAATTGAACTAACAATAATAAGATTCTACATATATCTTGCTATGGCATTATAATACTATGTAACTATTGGATCAATAAAGTTTACTATTGTTGAAACTTAATAATAATAATAATAATAATAATAATAATAATAATAATAATAATAATAATAATAATAATAATAATAATAATAATAATAATAATAATAATAATAATAATAATAATAATAATAATAATAATAATAATAATAATAATAATAATAATAATAATAATAATAATAATAATAATAATAATAATAATAATAATAATAATAATAATAATAATAATAATAATAATAATAATAATAATAATAATAATAATAATAATAATAATAATAATAATAATAGCTCTTCAGTGTTTCACATGCTTTGTTATAAGCATTTGTTAGTATATGTATACGTTTCTGTGTGTATTGATTAGGGGTTATAGCCACAATATGTTTATGAATTTGTTCTGCAAGCTTCAACAACCCTGAGAGAGGTGGCTGATTTTTCACTATATGATTACTGTTAAATGACAGGATATTAATATAAGCCAAATATTGCTGTATTGGGTTAAAGGTCATTGAAAGAAGCTTATTCCACATAATATAAGTTTCTGAAAAAATAAATTCGGGTGTTAAGGTTGGAATCAACATTCTTATTGTTCTAGCTAATTGCAGTCTAGAGACTTGTATATTACTGAGGTCAATTGATATGAACTGAGCTGAGTGATCAGAAATTGCTGAAGGGATTAACTTCATGCTTATTAGATGATGAAACACTAGAGAGTAAAAACAAAGATCAATTAATGATGAAAATTGGCCATTATGAAATGAAACAGCATCTTCAGGTAAGTAATCCCTTGCACCCATCAATAGAATTGATAATTTATGTATCCACTTATTTACAAACTCATCATATGTTACATTGCAGTCTCCAATCAAAATTGTTGGATTAGCTGTAGATCCCAGTGTTGAATTAATTGTGGCAATTATTGTATTTATATTATATTTTTGCAATGGCATATAAACAAAGATTACATTTATTTTAATTATTTTGTGAAATAAAGTAATGATTAATAGATTTGCATCAATGTATATGATTTGAAAATTGGTAAACTGGCAAGCAATAGCTATCAAAAGACCTGTCCCCGCTGATGGAGAGGTAGAGTCTCTTGAACAAGCAACAAAGCCCTCACTATTTAGAAATTTTGCTGGATCAATTTGTGATCCTGCATAAATTTTGGTTTCAAGAAGTCCCATTATATGAGGTTTTGTTTCCTTGATCCATTGTTTCAACTTAAATATCTTTTCTATTGAATTCAAACCTCGTACATTAAAAGAAGCAATTTTAATTTTCATTTATAAAGATTTACTTTTTACTTTGAATTTATTTAAATTTACTTTATCTTTAATTATCCTTATTTTAGGCTGTCTATCAATTATAAATCTTGGGAATCTTCAAACTCACTTTCAGTTTCAACATCAGTATATCTGTCCATTTGATACCGTTTTCCTGTGTCATCAAACATAAGCTCTCCTAATTTTATCTTTTTTCCTGTTTTCCTGTTTTTTGGGGGTCTTCCTGGCTTTCTCTTCTGTTCACTATTAATCTGAGTAACTTGCTGCATATTTGACATTATTGTCTGAGTAATCTCAGTGTTCGTATTGTTTCTAGTTCTTTGTTTTTTAGATAATTCCAGTTCTTCATCCAAATTCATATTCTCTTCATAATATTGCTTCCCATCAACATTTTTTTTAATGTGTGTTTGTCTATATTTTTTTCTAAAGCTTTAACCACATGCATTTGTATATCATTCCCTTTTTTTTCTTTTACTTTTGTATTATTTATCTTAAGGTACACTTTTTCCTCGAACCTTAATGAAGAATCTGGAATCTCCCCGATTTTGCTATCATCATTATTTACATTTGCAGTTTCATTTTCTTGCTTATCTGTATTGATATGTGTTTGTATAGAATTTTTTTCCTTTTCACTTCCTTGAGTTCCCACATCCGATGTCAGTATTTGCTTTACATCTCTTTGTTTATAGCTTGTTTTCTTTTGTAGTCTTTCTTCTGATAAATCAAATCCTTTGTTATTTCCATTCTTTGGACAGTCTATAATCAAATGGCTTCTTTCTCCACAGCCAAAACATTGTGGTCTTAGCCCTTTAATGTTTAAGTATAATACTGCTCCCTGATCCATAATTTGCCTTGGAATTTCTTCTGGTTTAATATGCTGGTGCAGCTTTATCTTAAAATGATAACTGTTGGTGTATGTAAATGTTGGTGTATTATTGCACAAGATTTGTTTAATGTATATTGCATGCCCAAATGGTTGGACCATACTTTTGAAATCACGAATGCTAAACCCAAAATACGCATTTTTAATGATTCCTGAGCAATAATTTTGCAGATTTTCATCAACAACAATCATTACGTATCCACCAATTGTTTTCATTTGTCATTTAAATCTCATTTTTTGATTTTTATTGAAAAATTGTATAGCTATATATCGCGAATTTGAATGTTCACCGATTTCTGAGATTGAATCCCATAAGTTTTCTTCTGTTAGTTTTTGATATAATAACTCTTTGTGAAATTTATATAATGTTAGATTTCTATCTGTAATTGCCAGCACTAATGATTTATTAGAAAAGAATTTTTTAAAAGATTTATATAACTTGTTTGGTATTGTGTTATTAAACTGGATGTTTATTTCTTGAATTTCTTCTTCTGTCCAATTATCTTCAGTTTGTTCTGCTAAATGATTAGGTGTCTCAT
>JAQFVV010012502.1:4028052-4288052 GCA_028023455.1 Epiperipatus broadwayi | reverse complement strand
TTTTAGTTAAAGATTTAAATTTAGCTATTTTAATGTTTAATATCAATTCAATTTCTAGTGCAAAATGATGATAATCTTCAGGTACTAAAGGATATTCACATTTTTGTATATGAATAAATTCATAATTTGTGATTATTAAATCTAATGTATATCCATTATTATTATATACATCATTGTTCTGTTTTAAATTCAAAAATTTAAGTAGTTGCATCAAATCATTAAATTTGATATTATTTTGGTAAACATTGTTTCCATAATATGCAATGTTTAAATCTCCCATAATTAATATTTTATGTTCATATGAAACTAGAAATGACTCTAATGCTTCAAAACTTGATTTTAAATATTTCTGTAAAACATTAGGTGAAATATATATATTTCCCAATAACAATTTAGAATTATTTAATTCAATTTCAATCCATAGTGCATCAAATAGGAAATCTGGAATATGTATACATTTACAATTAATATATTTCTTAAAAGCAACTAATACACCTCCACCTCTTGTAGCAATGGATATAGATCTATCATTTCTAAAAACATTATATCTATCATCTATTAAATATTCATTATATATATCTTCCTTTAGCCATGTCTCTGTTAAACAAATAATGTCATATTCTTCTGTTAAAATTTTATGCTTAATTTTACATAACTTTGTTCGTAATCCTCTTACATTTTGTAAGTAAATAGTTAATAGTTTATTGTTCATCAATAGTAATTTGTTTAGAATGTACAGATTGTAATATTTTATCATGTCTAATTTGTATGTCATTCACCTCTTTAGTAATATTATTTTCATTCAATGAATTCAATTTATGTAATCTTCCATAAAAAGGAAGTAATACAGATCCATACAGCCAAAGCTCTGGGTTTATCATATGTCCTGCATATTGTTCATCTACTGAAATGTAAAAAGATGCATATTTTTTATTTTCAGATGGTATTTTATGACAAACAACTGAAGTTTTAAGTTTATCTGTTAGATGATTAATAATATCTGTCTCATTCATTGTTATATTAATTCTTGTGAGAAAAATTTTTTTTATAAATTATTCTTGGTTTTACAGCCAAAATATCATGATTTTCTTGAATTCCCATTATGACTATTTTATTTGCTTTCTTTCTATTAGTTTTCTTTTTATACAATACTGTAATAAAACCATCATTAGTATCTTTACTTTCTGCATTCTGTAGCATTAATTTAGTATCTATATCAGAATTATTTTTCTGTATATTTTTAATTTTATTTGCTTTATTAGTATCATTTTTATTACTAGTACTCTTATCATTATCTCTTGATGTCACTACATCAGCCCAGGTTTGAGTATTATTATTTTCATTAATATGCATTTTGAATTTATTGATATTATAAGGTTTTTCATCTTTGTCAGCAGAAATCACATAGGTTTTATTATTAGTAGATTTATCATTGACAAATTGTTTACTATATTGTCCCTTGTCATTAATTATTTGAGGATTATTGTCTTTAACTTTTTTGTCACTAGGTTTCATTCCTGGCTTAACAATACTTTTTATAATATTAGTATCAGTTTTATCAGTTTCAATAAGTTCTTTTTGTTCAGTCAAATTTATTAGCGCTTCTTTTAAAAATATAGTTTCTTTAGATAAATTATCTAATTTTTGTTCAATTATAACGACATGACATAAAGGTGATTTGAAACTTAACAAAATTTGCTTACAAAAATCACTATTATTAATAGATCCTACTATTTCTTCCTCCAAATTAATTGTATCATTTGAAGAATTTTTAAAGTAATATTGTCTTCATTATCATAAATATTAAAATCAGTTTGTGTATCATAATTAAAAGTAACCTTGCCTTTTAACTGAGTCAAATCAGAATCTATGCCATTACAATCAGGGCATTGATAACAATTAATGTCATTCAATTTGAGAATATTTAAGTCTACTGAATTTAATTTTAGACATTTCCCATGAAATCTCCTAGAACAAATTCCATAACAAGTTATAGACAATTGTTCATTATTAATAACAGAAAAACAAAACTGACATATTTTATTGCAATTAGTATTAGAATTATTATCCTGTGTAATTTGATCAATTATTTTATTTTTTTGTTTAATAGTTGATAGCTTATTTCTATTAAATCCAATATCTTGTTAGAGTTGATCAGATATTTTATTTTCTCTAGTTTCAAGAGTAATACCATCTTTCTCCAATGATGTTTGTCCTACTAAAGTAGTTTCACAAACCTCCATTTTGTTTTCAACATTTGAATTATTATTACATTTTTCACATATATAACAATCCATTACTTCCTCATTTTTATGCTGAAATGCCACAGTAAGTCTTAAGCATGATATATGAAACTCTTTATCACATATATTGCATTTAATCCTTGCTTGCTTACCGAAAATAAGTCCGTTGCATAAATCACATGGTGTTCCACCCATTGCCAAATATTTTCTACTTTATTTTATACTCTCTGCTAATATTTTAAAATCCAAAATAAAATTGAACTAATATTAATGCAGATTTAATATCCTTTTGCTATTTTTAAAGTTGATTTTTTTATTTATTTATTTCTATTTTAACTATTAAAATGACAATATTTTTCAAACATTATAGAATGAAAAATGAAGAAGAAGAAGAAGAAGAAGAAGAAGAAGAAGAAGAAGAAGAAGAAGAAGAAGAAGAAGAAGAAGAAGAAGAAGAAGAAGAAGAAGAAGAAGAAGAAGAAGAAGAAGAAGAAGAAGAAGAAGAAGAAGAAGAAGAAGAAGAAGAAGAAGAAGAAGAAGAAGAAGAAGAAGAAGAAGAAGAAGAAGAAGAAGAAGAAGAAGAAGAAGAAGAAGAAGAAGAAGAAGAAGAAGAAGAAGAAGAAGAAGAAGAAGAAGAAGAAGAAGAAGAAGAAGAAGAAGAAGAAGAAGAAGAAGAAGAAGAAGAAGAAGAAGAAGAAGAAGAAGAAGAAGAAGAAGAAGAAGAAGAAGAAGAAGAAGAAGAAGAAGAAGAAGAAGAAGAAGAAGAAGAAGAAGAAGAAGAAGAAGAAGAAGAAGAAGAAGAAGAAGAAGAAGAAGAAGAAGAAGAAGAAGAAGAAGAAGAAGAAGAAGAAGAAGAAGAAGAAGAAGAAGAAGAAGAAGAAGAAGAAGAAGAAGAAGAAGAAGAAGAAGAAGAAGAAGAAGAAGAAGAAGAAGAAGAAGAAGAAGAAGAAGAAGAAGAAGAAGAAGAAGAAGAAGAAGAAGAAGAAGAAGAAGAAGAAGAAGAAGAAGAAGAAGAAGAAGAAGAAGAAGAAGAAGAAGAAGAAGAAGAAGAAGAAGAAGAAGAAGAAGAAGAAGAAGAAGAAGAAGAAGAAGAAGAAGAAGAAGAAGAAGAAGAAGAAGAAGAAGAAGAAGAAGAAGAAGAAGAATTCGAAGTTAATTTAAGAATACGAGTAGACAAAACTACAGCATAAAGCCAATTACAGTATTGCACCATAACAAATATATAGATACGTAAATGAGTTTAAATGACAAATAATAATAATAATAATAATAATAATAATAATAATAATAATAATAATAATAATAATAATAATAATAATAATAATAATAATAATAATAATAATAATAATAATAATAATAATAATAATAATAATAATAATAATAATAATAATAATAATAATTCAATTCTTTATTTAATGTATATATCAACAGCATTTAGCCAATTATAGATTGCACAGTAATTTCATTATCATATACAAATCTAAATAAGCATTAAAAAAAATAATAATAATACAAATAAAATATAAAAACAATAAAATGCACAAATAATTAAAAAGGCAATATATCAAATGAAATTAATAATAATAATAATAATAATAATAATAATAATAATAATAATAATAATAATAATAATAATAATAATAATAATAATAATAATAATAATAATAATAATAATAATAATAATAATAATAATAATAATAATAATAATAATAATAATAATAATAATAATAATAATAATAATAATAATAATAATAATAATAATAATAATAATAATAATAATAATAAGGAGGCTATCATTTCAATTTATAAATAATAAATAAATTTAAAAAAGGCAACATCCCTGCTATTCATGCAGCAACATATACCCAGCAACATATTCAATAAAACTAGAACTATTCAGAAAAAGAGACAGCATCCTAGCTCAACCAGATGTGTTTGCAGCCACATGGTCACACTTGAAACAAAGATCCAGTCTATAAAATATAAAGTCCAATATGATAGATGATGACATTTTCAACATCAGCATTTTTTCCAACTTCAAAGAAATGCAAGCATAAACTGAACTAAATAGAAGACCAAATTTAAAAACAAGAAAGAAAGTATGCAGAAATGATAAAGACTTATATACTGAAAGTTGTTGTAAATTATTTTGCATTTGTAAAAAATCAATATAGTACTAGATGTGACTCTGTAACTTTTTAGACTCAATAAAGTTTTGCTTTGAAACATCATCATCATCATCATCATCATCATCATAATAATAATAATAATAATAATAATAATAATAATAATTATTATTATTATTATTATTATTATTATTATTATTATTATTATTATTATTATTATTATTTATTTATTTATTTATTTATTTATTCATTATAAAACAAACAATAAATGTATAATACAGTGAGATAAATTCCATACAAGAAAAATCTTGTGTGAGGAATTTAAATGTAACAACTAGAAACACTAATAAAACACAAAAAAAGTATAAATATAACATAAAATACTAAAATCACACAGATATTGCATTTGGCAATTCAATCACAGTAGAAAATAATTACAACATAACATACAATATAAACAAAAAAAAATAAACAAACAAAATAAAACTAATGCTTAGCATAATATAACCAGTGCCATAAATGCTTTTTAAAAATCAAATAACTAGTGTTCATTAAATTCACAGAACAATCTCTTATAAACATATTAAATAATTTAGCACCATTATAACTAAATTGCTTCCTACTAGGTGTTTTAAAAAAATTAGGTAAAGCTAACTGATATTTAGTAGATAAATGAGTATTTACAACAGAAGATTTAGTACCCAAATGAAGTTTCCTACAATAAATATCAAGAATAACTCTATATTTATATAAATGGAAAACATCTAGTATATTAAATGTGGCATAAATATCTTTAACAGATGTGGTATGTGATCTACCAAAAATGATATGCATTGTATAATTTTGTAAAACAGACAAAGTAGTCATTGCAAAAGTAGAACAGTTCCCCCAAACTGATATATTATAACATAATAAGCTTTGATAAGAAGAAATATATAAAGTAATCAAGGCTGAATGAGGAAAAAATTTAGATAAGTAGAAAAACATATAATTTAATTTACATAAACGAGAACAAAGAAAGTCAATATGGTTTGACCAGGATAGTCTGGAGTCAATAAAAACACCTAGATAACAAATATTATCACAAGTGAAATGTTAGCACAAGTACAAGTGCTATTACAATGCCAAAAATACTTATTACAAATAGTAATGTTAAGCGAATGAATATTTGATTTATAAGAAAAATTAATAGCTTTTGTTTTACTCAAATTAATTGATAAATTATTAAATGCTAACTATTTACTAATTAGGATTAAATCATCATTAATTATTTTTTTAACAAAATTATACGAAACTGCAGCATAAGATAAAACAATATCATCTGCAAAACCATAAATCTTAGCTTCTAAAGGGAAAGAAAATAAATCATTTATATAAATTATAAATAAAATGGGACCCAAACTGAACCTTGTGGTACACCATGGTTAACTGTTATAAAAGAGCTTACAACACCAGAAATATTTGATGCTTGTTTTCTATCCTTTAAGTAACTCGCAAACCATGAAATAAGTCCACCACAAAAACCATATGAATATAAACGCTTAAGTAAAATTTTGTGAGATACAGAGTTAAATGCCTTAAACAAGTCTAAATAAATAGCAACAGTTTTAAAATCCTTATCTAGTGAAGTTGTGAAATTGTTTACATGACTATAGAACGTGTCCAAGGTACTTCTACCAGAAATAAATCCATATTGATGTTCAGATAAAATATTATTTTTAGATAAAAAATGACATCGTTTCTCTTTAACTACCATCTCTAACAATTTGGATATTACAGATATAATAGAAATATAATAATAATAATAATAATAATAATAATAATAATAATAATAATAATAATAATAATAATAATAATAATAATAATAATAATAATAATAATAATAATAATAATAATAATAATAATAATAATAATAATAATAATAATAATAATAATAATAATAATAATAATAATAATAATAATAATAATTATTATTATTATTATTATTATTATTATTATTATTATTATTATTAATGATTTTACAGTTATATTAATGATTTTATGAATTCAAGTTAGCAATGCAAAACTAGAAAAATTATTTTCCAACTGAAAAAATTCCAACATGTTAGCAAAGATGACATATGGCAAGAGTGCTAGGACTATTTCATTCAGAGAGATTTTTTCACATGGAAAAATGATGCCTAGAAATGGCTGCAAACACATGCCTTTATCATTAGTTTAAATATAATAAATTACTTCCAAATGATGAAATTTATTGCAAGTACCTAGAGTTGATCTTGAGAAAGTGTTCAATCACCACTACTATTATCTATTTGATTTGTGACTGTACAAAGGTTATAAGTTCATTCCTCCCCTTTCTCAGCACAATACATATATAAAATAAAAAAATACTCTACAATTAGATATATGTAATCAGATTTAATTATTAAATACATATTCTTTTATAATGTGATGTGCACAGTTTTATAATAGATTGTCAAAGTATTCAATACCATATTAATTGTTTAAAAACTATATGTAAGTATAAATAATTGTCAATTAATTCACATTTTAAAAATAAACAAATCACATTTACTTTACAAAATTATCAATCTATTATTCTAGAATGAAAATCAGATGTTAAACTCTCTAGACCACCTGATGAATATAATATTGTATCTAAAATAGATGTATAGTTATAAAATGATATGAATTTTTATGTTAAATAATAACTTACAATCTTTTTTAAGTTTGGAAATATTGAGGAGAAATCTAAAATGTATAAATATTCTGGTAACGCCATATGTAAATGAATGTTTTATAATAAATTTCAAATACAAGATACAATATTTTTTTTATTAAATGAGATGTTAAATACTTTTAAGACAGGCTTTAACCTGTATCAAATGCACCTTGAAATTTATAATAGTCAAGCAATATCTTTATTTTGCTGATAGGACCTCTCAAACCACAACACAAGATAATGACTTCTTATCTTTAACCTAACTTTCCACTTATATAGGCCAATCTAAAACATCTTGATTTGAGAATGTGAAGCTGTTATTTTCTCCACTGTTTAAGTCCATTATTTCCAATATAAATTAACATTCACAAAATTTTGCGATTTACAATGAGTTAATATTACGATCTTTATGCCAGAAATATATAAACTATTGTAAAGTTGTATATGATAAACAATCAATAACAACAATAAAATGTTTCTTCATTGTAACTTGATAAAAATAAAGTAAATCATGTTTAGCAGATTATATAAAATACATGACTGTCAATCATTATCAATCCACTATAGGATGAAAGTCTCTCCAAGTTCAAACCAACTTCTCCAATCACTAGCCTCTCTTCTCCATATCATCCCTGCATGCTTTCTTACTTCATTTATACTTCTCACATGTGGTCTATTTCTGGGTCTTCTATAATTTCATGGAATCCCAGTTAAGATTTCAATTCTCCATCTACTATCATCTCTTCTAGCAATATGGCCAGTCCAACTCCACTTCAGTCCTTTAATTCTTTAACAATGTCAGTAACACCTATTTGTTCTCTTACTCATATATTGAATTTTTGATCTCTTCTTGTTGCTTCTAACATAGATCTCTCCATACTTCTTTAAATAATCTGAAGTCTATGCATTGCTTTTCTAATTTATAATTAATATTACTGAGACATGCTATAATCATAGATCAACATTTATTAACCTTTTAATTGATGTAAATAAAAAGTATACATTAGTATTGGAAGCAATAATGTATGCCTTTAATTGCATAAGTCTGTTTTTAATGTCTGATACTAGAAATTTTAATTTTAAAAAGGTATTGCATGATTTACATATGACTAAAGTGCCTAGATGTCAGAAACTGCATTTGATTCTATGAAATTTGATTAACCATGCTGAAGGCATGCTCATCTATATATTGAAGGTTTAAAAACAAAATAAACTTTTCTTTACAGGTGGGTAAAATGCTTATGTTTGAATTGCAAAAAAAGAAACAGTAGAAAATTTAAAGACAATAAAAGAGAGTACATTACTGAGCAAAGATGAAAGTATGCTACTGCACTTGCACAGCATAAATATTTATTTACATCATAAAAAATATAAACTTTACTTAATGTGTTTATTTTTCCATTATTTTTCCATTATTGATTTTTAAATTATTAAATATTTATTTCTAAATAAGTATGTGATATTTAAGTTTTATTTGAATATGTTAGCTTTTTAGCAGAAAATTAATGAACTGAAAATTTACTGGCATCAAAGAGAAAACATTGGAAACACCTATTGACAATCATTTTATATTGTTCCATTTGAATTTATAACCTGAATATTAATATTTTAAAGAAAGTTTTCATTATTTGAACTCATGAACTAAAAAAATATATCTTAAAATATAGATTCTTTTTTAGATTTCTTTTTTCATTACATTTTTCCAACCAAAAAAATAAAATGAAATCTGCTTTGGTTATTTGCAAAGTTGATAATTTATTTTAAAACCAATTTATTTTTAACAAAATTTATAAAAAAAAAAAATAATGGTCAGATAAAATACAAAATAAATTTTTTATCAAAAAAATAAAACTAAAATAAAATCTGAAAAACAAAATAAATTCTAAATTTAATCAACAAAGCATCACTTTAAAAAAATTGTTATTTATGATTTAAAATTGTATTACTAAATATTTTCTACTTTCTATTTGTTTAGTAATGAAAATCCAAAATTAATTTTAAATATGCCAGGTTTTTTATCATTATGTAATTACGTATACCAAATCGTAAGGTAATTTTAAATTCTACTAAAGAATTATATCTACTGGTCTGATAAGTCTTTTTTTATTTTCATTCAGTCAACATCAGTGTGTTGTTTTGATTATAACTTTACATTTGGAAATCAAAAATATTTCAAATTTTCTGAAAAGCATTTAAATTCAAATTGAATTATAATCATTTTCAACCATTATCGGAATACACTGCAGGATGAAGGTTTCTTCACATTTAATTCATCTTCTGCTATCTCTAGCCTATCTTCTCCATATCATCACAGTACATTTTTTAAATTTAATTCCTCAATCTCACATATGGTCTCTTTCTAAGTCTTTTACAATCTTTTCAAATCCAGTTTAAGATTTCAACAGTCCATCTATTATTATCTCTTTTAGAAATATGTCCAGCCTAACTCTATTTCAGTCTTTTAATTCTTTCAAAAATGTCAGTAATCCCTATTTGTTCTCTTACTCATATATTTTATCTTTAATATCTTCCTGTTATTCCTAATATGCATTGCTCATACAATAGCCTGAAATCTCTGTATTCCTCTTCAATTAAGACTCAAAGTCTCAGATTGATAAGAATTAGTAAAACACATAGGCATATTTCCTTTTAGTATTAAGTTATTTCTATCAAAAGCACTCCAATCAAGTTAAATTCTATGATTAATTTCATTCATTATGTTTCCACCTGTAGTAATAATATGATTATGGTATTTGTAATTGTTAACATCTTCTAATTCATCATTATCAATTTTTATTTTCTTCTTTGAGAAAATCCATTGGACATTACTTTAGACTTTTTAACATTTACCTTTAGTCCTGCTTTCTCACTTTTATCTGATAACTCTTGCGACATTTCCTGAAGCTCTAAAGTATTCTTTGCAAAAGCAACTATATCATCTGAAAAAATTAGATGACTTAAATAGTCTTCATTTACTTTTACTTTCTTACCTTCCCATTTTAATCCACAAAATCCTTTTTGCAAAGTTTTGAAGATATGGCAACATCCTGTCATACACTCTTCTCAGTGTTAATCTTTTTAGTATCATTATGTAATCTAATTGTTGCTGTTGCATTTTTATAAATATTCTTCATAATATGGAAATATCCTGGGCCTATACCTTGATGATTCAATGCTCTAAGCACTGAAGAAATATTTATAGAATCAAATTGCTTTTTATAATTTAGAAATCCAAAGCATAATGACAATTTACATTCATTAGTAATTTCTATAATTTCTCTAAATAGTTGAATATGATCCATTATACTAAAACCTCTTTTAAATCCAGCTTGTTCTTTTGGTTGATTAAAATCTAGTTTGCTATAGACGAGTTGTAATTACTTTGGCAAAAATTTTATATAAAACTGATAAAAGACTGATAGGTTTGTAATTTCTAATATCTTCTCTATTACCTTTTAAAATATTAATATTAATATTGCATTTTTTCAATCAATTGATACACTTTTGTCATTTAGACATTTGTTATTTACCTTTGCCAAAAAAACAATTTATTTCTTCACCTACTTCTTTTATGAAATTGATTATAACTCCATCATTACCTGGAATTTTTTCTTTTTTCATAAATTTGATTACATGTCTCACTTTTTCATTTAAAATCCTGAACAATTCAAAAGATATAGTAGTTGTAGGAAGAACTTTTCCTTGCTTTTTATTACTATATAATTCTTATAGAACTCTTCTACATATTTAATGATGTCATCTCTCTTTTTGGTAATAGTTCCATCTTTTTTTCTTATTGCAAAAATAGATTTCCTACCAATACCAACATTGTTTTTCACTGTTCAGAATTATGCTATAACTTTCCTTGCTAGTTTACAATTATACTTTCTCATATCATTATCAATTCTTTTTCACACCATTTTACAAAATTCGAGATATTCAGTTTTTCTAAATGCAACATTTTTATATACTTTCAGATTCTTTCTTTTCTTCATAAATTGTTTTGTCTTAGTAGAAATTTTACTGGTCAATTGCTACTTTTTTTTGTACCAGCTAATCTTTGTTGCAGTATTTAAAAATGTATCGATTATCTTTCTATTGATTTTTTTCAAATTTGAATCATGTTCAACATCCATTAATACTTGACAATGATTTGCAAATTTTAATTTAAATTCATTGAAATGTTTCTGAAGATTAGGAATTTCAGCTCTGAATTTTTTTTTTCTTAATAATTTTTGTCACTCTAATTTTGCATTAACATATGCCTTACATTTCACTAATCAATGATCACTTTCTGTCTTGAATTTATTAAGAACATTACAATCTTGAAATACATATTTTCTGATAGTCAAAATATAACCCAATTCTGTTATACCTTCATTTGGATGCTTCCATATCCATTTCTGTTTAAGATTTTTCTTGGAGAAAGAATTGATAAAGTTTTTCTTTTTCTGCAAACTCCATAAGTCTATATCCTCTCTCATTTCTATTACTAAAACCAAATTTACCTACAGCACTTTCATCTTTCAATTGTTTTTCAATTCTAGCATTAAAGTCTCCCATGACAATTTTAAAATGTTGTTTGGCCTGATCAAAAATCTTATGTACATCCATATAAAAATCTACTACTTCTTCATCACAATAAAAACTTGGGCATAAATCTGAATTATCTGCTATTAAGTTGAATAACTAATCTTGCTATTCTGTCTGATACACTAAAAATCTCCACAATGTTATTCTTCAACTTTTTTATTTATAAGAAATCCTCCTCCACTTGTAATTACAATGTTTGTGCCTTTGCAGTAACGTGTATGTCCCCTTTTTAAATCAAGTATCTCTGCACTCTTTCTTCTAGTTTCACAAAGTCCAATAAGGTCTTATTTAATATTAGACAGTTCTTCCAATTCCAGCAATTTTTCTTCATTTGAAAGTGGTCTGCAATTATAAGTACTTAAATAAAAGGACATCATCAGATGGTAGCCTGGTTTCACAAAAGATTCTTATTACTCTCTGTCTTAGGCTGTCAATTGCTGCCTTGGCTGGCAACTTTTCGGTCTTCTGGGAATAAGGGCCATGATTTATTTTTGTCTGTCATGATTGTAAATATCTAATAGAAAAAAAAATTCACACACACACATTCATGCTACCTTTAAGAAATCTTTACCTGATCTTTCAGTTAAAAACTATCAGGCAATTGAGGAGAAAGGCCATAATATTTTTTGTTCTTAAACCTAGAGGTAAAAAGCTAATGAATCAATAATGCTGGCTAAGTATTTTTGTGAAGACCCCATCTATGTTCATATACTATATGAACAGTCACATAATAATAACAGCTGCAACAACAAAAACCTATTCAGTGGACAATAGTAATTTGCCCTGTTTGGTTTCTTTAAGGCCTCCAAAAGGAATCAAAGGGTTTCCTTTCAGTTAACAGAAAATTCCTTTCTGCAGTCCAAGTACAATACTATTTATTTAAATCAATACAAATTTATATATTTTAACATAAACTATTATTAATATTTCAAACATTTATATAATCTATGCAATATACACTTAAATAAAATATTAAAAATAACGAACATATTAAAAATGTAAAAATTGAAAGAAAAAAAATTGTATTACATTATATATCACATTGAGAGAAAATTTACATTAAGTTTTTATAATAATGCTTTTTTTTTAACGTTTAAAATACTATTGAGAAATAAAATAGACAAAGTTCTTTTCAAGTTTATTATCTGTCATTCACCTGAGATGATGTGTATATTTTTTAGATAAAAATTCAAAACACCTTCCAAAGGTCCTCCAGCTTCACATGATAACTATGCAATGCTGTGCAATATAGAAAATACATTTTTCTGGAATATTGGCATTTTATAAAATGAGAAATCGGCTACTTTCATTTTGATGGATTTTTTTTAATAATTTGGATAAAGTAAACATTAAATGGTTTATTACTTATTATACTCATGAATTAATAATGCATATTAACTTATGCCTATTTGTTCTGCATTTCTTTGGAGTATACCATATTTTACTTACTTATTGTAAATAATATTTATTTTATAAAGCACAGACAGTTGAAATTGAAATTAAATTAAATTGAAAGGCTGCAAACCTCTTGTGCTTATTATAATACTTATCTGACAGCCAATCAGATGTTATGATGGCTGTCTGAATAGTGATCAAACTGCCCTTTTCTTGTAAAATTTTTTGATCGCTATTCAGACAGCCATAATAACATCTGATTAGCTGTCAGATAAGTATTATAATAAGCACAAGAGGTTTGCAGCCTTTCAATTTAATTTCAATTTCAGCTATCTGTGCTTTAGAAAATAAATATTATTTACATATGTTACTGCAATTTATAACATCTAAAAACTACCGCATAGTAAATCATAGGATTTTGCGCTGTATGTTTGTAATTTAGACTCAAGGAGTTAAATGTGAAGATATTTAAAGCTTTATGCTTTCAAACCTAAATGCTTCAGACTGGCTTAGATATATAGAAAGACAATTAGAGAAGAGGATGGACCGCCCTTTTCTTGTAAAATTCTTTGTCATGTGTTTACAGTTTGATCGCTATTCAGAAAGTCATCATAACATCTGATTGGCTGTCAGATAAGTATTATAATAAGCGCAAGAGGTTTGCAGCTTTTCAATTTAATTACTTATTGTAATGAATTAGTAGACATGGAAGAAACAGCCTTGGATTTAATTACTCACCCATAACATAATTATGATGTAATTTTCCATTTCATTGGAATTTGGAAAATATTTTTCATTTCAAAATATTTGTGTATATAATAATAATAATAAACAGACATTCAAAAAGATTATGGCCATTACAATTCAAAAATAAGAAAAGAAAGAAGAGGAAAAAACTACTCTAAAAGTGAATTTTGTGATGACTATACAAACCGATCTGTAAAACACAAATACATCAACATTTAAAACATGTTGATCCAATTTTCTGTTTACTTCTTATTTTATTATCTTTTAGTGTCTGCAGCAGAAAACTTTTCTTTCTGAAATGCTTCAACAACCATGTCTAATTTTAGCTGACCAATGTATTCTATTTTCTGCCATATCTTCCCAATGAAACCAATTGACACTGCACTTATTTAGAATGTCAAAATAATTCTTATAATATAGACAGGGTCTACCTCTACTATAACAGTCATATTCAAGTTTACCATAAAACACCTTCTTAGGAAGTAAGTATTCCATTGTTCATTCATTTTGCATATCCAATCCAATGAAGATGTGATTTTACAATAGTGGAGTTAATCATCCTGCAAACTAAAGAACATACTAATTGACTTTATGATCTTGCCATTGCATTTTTAAAATTTTATGGAGCATCCTTAACTAAATCTTTTCTAATGTCTTTATATTGCACCAATTGGTTGTCCAAGATGCACTTTCTTACAATAAATTAGGCAAAATAAGTTATATATAGCTAACATAAATCATGTTAGTTCTTTATCTTTTAACTCATTAAAAGCAACAGCAGCAGTGCATTGCAGTCTGTGTTAGATTTCAACATCTAAATCCATTCTACTTATAAAACTATCAAGGTAGTGAAACTGGTTTACATTCTCAAATTTATAACTTTCCAAGCTGAAAGTTGCTGTTGGATTTTTTTCTGTCACTGGCTGATAAAAAACTTGAGTTTTTTGAGCATTAATTAATAAACTGAGATCTTTATAAGTTATATTGGCTCTACAACTTGGAATGATCCACAACACATGAAGACTGTCACAACATGTTGCTGATAATGTTCACATGCTAACGATCTTGGGAAAGTGCTGACTTCATCAACGTCAAGGGTTTGAACAGTTTACAGGCCATAAGATATATAAGTGGCCTTGTAAACACATATTTCTGTGCTTTTGCATAGAAACAGCACCATCAAGTGGTGTGGATAATCCGAAGTTGTAAAACTGCAAAAGTAGGATCATTGGCATATTGTAAATTCAGAATCCAAGAAGATGAAGTTCTTGTTTTTTCTTTTTACCAATTCAAATTAAAAATTCCACCATCAAACCTGTATTGTATCTTGATCATTTAACAGCATATAAATACTTCCAAAGACTACTGTCATAAAAATTGAAAACAAAATTGGAGAAAGTTCACATCCTCATTTAATATCAGTTTCATTTCAAATACCTGATTTTCCACCTGTGATGATAACATTTCCTCTCATTTCATCATGTACAAGTTGTATAATAGAAATAAAGTTTGATGGACAACCAACTAATTTCAGTCAATGCATGTAGACCTGAGCTATTAATTGAATCAAATGCCTTGATTAAATCAATAAAAGCAATATGAAAAGCATTCCTTTGTTTGGGACACTTTTCTTGCATTTTCTCCTGGCTACAAAAATCATATGTATAGTGCTTCTTGATTCCCTAAAACAATGTTGAATCTTAGATAATCAATCATCAATAACTGGAAGCAATTTATTCAACAAAATTCTGGAAAATACTTTTGCTATAGTGGATAATAATGATATTCCGTGATAATTACTGCAATCTTGTCTACTCCTTTTGTTTTTAAAAATTGGAAGAATTAAAGCATCTTTAAGAAGAGAAGGCACAATTTTTGGGGTCCAGATATTCCTAAAAAAATTCCAATATTTTTCAAGCTAATATAATTTTCCAAGTTCTCCAAGTACTTCATCAGAACCTACAGCCTTTGCATTTTTAAGATTGCAAAGAACTGTTTTGACTTCATTAAGCTAGATATTTTTATTAAAACTAAATGAATAGATAAAATGGATATATCATTAAAAGTCATTATATCAAAAGATGATCAAAATAGTCTTTTCATCTATTCAAAATACCATTATCATCATATAAGAAAGGATATTGCTGAATATAATAGGATTGTGATACCATTTCTCATGTACATATGCTGTTTTTGATGCATCAAAAAAAGATCTAGAATAACCATCAGGAAATGTTTGTATCTGCTTTGCAGCTTTACTCTACCTATCATTTTTAAGCCTTTTTGTCAGATGTTGAACTCCTGTTTTAGATTAAAATATGTATTTATGAAGTTCCATATTAAACATATTATTTTCCAAGCAAAGAATGCCATGTTTCTTTATAATTAAATCACTAATAATATAATGTCACCAAACCAGTTATGATCTTTCTTTTTACTGAACCCAAGAATAGATTTATTTGTATCTAACTCCTTAAGAGAATTCTAAGTTTCAATAATATTAGTGTTCAATAGCTGAAGTTTAATACTTATAGTAGATTCTCCTAATGAATGAATATTATTTTTTTGATTGCAATAATATATATATATATATATGTAACGGGCACATACGCCGTAACATTATTTTTTCTAAAAATTAGACATGAAAAATAAAAGTTCGCAAATAAAAACTTCTTTAAGAATTAAAAATTGAAAGTTAAAAATCATCTAAATTCAAATATATAAAATCGCACAGATGAAAAATTATTAAAAGAAAACTTTATTAAAAAAAAAGAAAAAGTTTTAAAACTAAATATTAAGAAAAAGACTTGAAGGATTTAAAGATAAAAAGAATGTACAATAAATTAATTAATGCTATTGTAAAATGGAAATGATTGTTTTAATTAGTTAAAAGTAAGCTAGCCCTTGGGCATTGGCAAAATGTATAAGTAAAGGTCAGATAGGAGAGAAAAAACAATAGAAACTAATAGCCAATAAAAGAAATCCTTCAGGAAACGAACCTCAATGAAAAGACCATTACCATCATAATGACGTAATGTCCACTCAATCCAAAATTCTAATATAAAAGAAAAGTTTGGAAATAAATTTCAGTGAAGAAAGAGCTGGGAGGAAAAGGAAGAGCTGTGAAAGCAGAGGTGTGCTATATGTGTTAGTGCAGAGAGAGTTGAAGGAGAAGGGATTGAAAAGATGCACTCTTCAATCCCTTCAGTTTTTCTAAAAAAAAAGAGAAATGAACAATCGTTTTCTATATTGCGGACCACCGGACATCGGGAGAATTAATGCTGGATCCTAAAGTGCAAGCAACTGTAAAGGATGAACTTTTATAAAACCATAAGCACTTTATGAACTCTAATGAACATTAATTTGAAAACAATAAGAACTCTAAATTCTAAACTTCTCAATATTTAAATAGCAGTAGAATATCCTATCTGACTAAATTATTTATTAATTATTTCTCTGAATGTATTTTTTAAAAAAAATCATTACCACTAATTTATTTTTTCGTTCTTTTAAGTTTTTATTATGATTTTTTTTTTGTTAAACTAAACTTAATAAATTTAAATTTAAGTCGGGCATGAATAGATGCATAGATTTGTAAAGTTATATTAATTAATTAAGGGAGGGTTAATCTTGGGTTATTCATTTCGTAGTTAAATTGGGTTAATCGGTTGAATATATTGGGTATAATTAGTAAATGTAGCATGAAGGTCCACTAAATGCAAGATCACATGATACACCACACTTGGGCAAAATAAGTCCCATTTCATACTGACCATCAGAAGCAGAAGTATTCCCTGCTCCTTGGATCACCCCTTTAGCCTATGGAATGTGATAGTAAGATGGCAAAAAGGACCACAATCCCTTCCAATGGAGTTTTTTTTATATTGTTCTTTTCACCAGACAGATGTAACATTCCTGTACTGGACGAGAGACAATTTCTTCTCTATAACCATGCTGTTCAGATGTGCATACCTGGAAGTATGGTATTGTGCTGTCATATTCATGCTACATTGAATACATCGATGTATCAGATAGACATTAGTTTGATTGTGAACGTTTGGCCTAAGGTTAAATAAGGGATAGAATATTTTCTTTTTCAAATGTAATCTATGTAGTCTATCCATACTTGACACTAATAAAATATTAAATTCATCTGTGAAAACTTCTAAAATAAAATGAAAAAGTTAAATTGTGAATTAAAATTAAAATCTAAAGTTATAATGTTTTATATAAAAAAAAGAGAGAGAATTAAAGTTAGATTAAAATAATTTTAAATTACATATATGTTTAATAAATGTTTGTGTGTTATTACTGGCAGTGGCTTATCTTATTTTTTTAATATTGAAAATATTTTTAGATAAAAATTCATATTTTATAAATCTCTGCGTCTCACTGAGCTAGTGGCATGGGCTGATGGTTGGAATAAAACATATATGTAAAAGTTGGATCTATAACTTATGTATCTGCCTACTCTATAAATTTTCCAGATTCAAATAGCCTGGTGGTGCCCTGTACGGCAGATATGGTAAGACTCAAAATCCCAACCATTATAATTGGACTCCCAACATGGACCAATGTTTAATAAACCACGAGTACCCTGAGTAATTTTTTTTTTCTCAAAATGAAATATTTGTATCTATTTACATAAGGTCGTATACTTTAAATCTTATAAAAGCACTGCCAGAAAGAAATAGCACATATATTAAACACGAGAAAGTATTAATAATTTTAAGTTGTAATTTGGTAATTTTTTTTAAAGGGAAAAAGTTAAAAAAGTTGCAATTGGTATAAGTTTTTTTTTTTTTTTTAAAAATATATATATATTGTTTTAATGTGTATAGGTGCGCACAACCATGTAAGTTTATGATTATAAATGTGATACCTTATGATGAGTGCCCTTTGGGAATTTACTTCAGTGTAATCCTATTTAAGCATTTCAATCAATGATAAATAAGTTGGTGGTATATATAATTGTGCTGCAAATATACATGTATAAACCCATTATTTCTTAAAATGTATTTACTTCAAAGCAACCTCCTTAAATAAATAATTTGCTTGTCATGCTGTTTGTTAAAAATAAAATGTAGAGGAAATGGAACTCTTGGGGGGAGGAGGTGTAAACATAAATGGTTCATAGGAAAATGATAGACAACATTTTTTTTATGAATATAGTCTTTTTGTAAAATTACTAATCAAATGTCTTTGTAAATTTTCATTAATTGTGTACCATAATTACTAACCCTAAGTAAAATATATTTTTTTTTTGTTGTTTTTTTTTAAGCAAGTTTACTGATATGTAACGGGCACATACGCCATTACATTATTTTTTCTAAAAATTAGACATGAAAAATAAAAGTTCGCAAATAAAAACTTCTTTTTTAAGAATTAAAAATTGAAAGTTAAAAATCATCTAAACTCAAATATATAAAATCGCACAGATGACAAATTATTAAAAGAAAACTTTATTAAAAAAAGAAAAAGTTTTAAAACTAAATATTAAAAAAAAGAAAGAATGTACAATAAATTAATTAATGCTATTGTAAAATGGAAATGATTATTTTAATTAGTTAAAAGTAAGCTAGCCCTTGGGCATTGCAAAATGTATAAGTAAAGGTCAGATAGGAGAGAAAAAACAATAGAAACTAATAGCCAATAAAAAATCCCTCAGGAAATGGACCTTAATGAAAAGACCATCACCATCATCATGACATAATGTCCACTCAATCCAAAATTTTAATATAAAAGAAAAGTTTGGAAATAAATTTCAGTGAAGAAAGAGCTGAGAGGAAAAGGAAGAGATGTGAAAGCAGAGGTGTGCTATATGTGTTAGTGCAGAGAGAGTTGTAGAAGTGATTGAAAAGACATGCTCTTCAATCCCTTCAGTTTTGCTAAAAAAAAAAAAAAAGAAATGACCAATCGTTTTCTATATTGCGAACCACCGGACATCGGGAGAATTAACGCTGGATCCCAAAGTGCAAGCAACTGTAAAGGATGAACTTTTCTAAAACCGTAAGCACTTTATGAACTCTAATGAACATTAATTTGAAAACAATAAGAACTCTAAATTCTAAACTTCTCAATATTTAAATAGCAGTAGAATTTCCTATCTGACTAAATTATTTATTAAATATTTAATTGAATGTATTTTTTTTAAAAAATCATTTCCATTAATTTATTTTTTTATTCTTTTAAGTTTTTATTATGATTTTTTTTTTTGTTTAACTAAACTTAATAAATTTAAATTTAAGTTGGGCATGAATAGTGGCATAGATTTGTAAAGTTATATTAATTAATTAAGGGAGGGTTAATCTTGGGTTATTCATTTTGTAGTTAAATTGGGTTAATCAGTTTGGATATATTGGTGTAATTAGTAAATGTAGCATGAAGGTCCGCTATGTGCAGGATCACATGATACACCGCACTTGGGCAAAATAAGTCCCATTTTGTACTGACCATCGGAAGCAGATGTATTCCCTGCTCCTTGGATCACCCCTTTAGCCTATGGAATGGGATAGTAAGATGGCAAAAAGGACCACAATCCCTTCCTATGGAGTTTTTTTTTATTTGTTCTTCTCGCCAGACAGATGTAACATTCCTGTACTGGATGAGAGACAATTTTTTCTCTATAACCATGCTGTTCAGATGTGCATTCCTCATGGTATTGTGCTGTCGTATTCATGCTACATTGAATACATTGATGTATCAGATGGATTGACGTTAGTTTGACTGCGAATGTTTGGCCTAATGTTAAATAAGGGATAGAATATTTTCTCTTTCAAATTCAATCTATGTAGTCTATCCATACTTGACACTAATAAAATATTAAATTCATCTGTGTGAACTTCTAAAATAAAATGAAAAAGTTAAATTGTGAATTAAAATCTAAAGTTATAATGTTTTATAAAAAAAAAAGAGAGAGAGAGAATTAAAGTTAGATTAAAATAAGTTTAAATTACATATATGTTTAATAAATGTTTGTGTGTTATTACTGGCAGTGGCTTCTTTTATTTTTTTAATATTGAAAATATTTTTAGATAAGAATTCATATTTTATAAATCTCTGCATCTCTCTGCACTAGTGGCATGGGATGATGGTCGAAATATAAAATAAGATGGGATCTTAACTTACATATCTGCCTACTATATAAATTTTCCAGGTTCAAATAGCCTGGTGGTGCCCTGTATGGCAGATACGGTAAGACTCCACCTTGCCGACCATTATAATATATATATATAATGCAGCTATCATTTTTATTTTGGAGCATAGCTTGTGAGTGCTCATGAAATGCGAATTTCTCTTGTATTCTGACTTCTAACAATAATATAATCTATCAAATGCCATTGTTTTGAGCATGGATGCATCCATGTTCCTTTGTAGTAATGTTTCTGCTAAACAAAGTTTTTGTGTTAGTTAATCCATGTGTTGTGTATAAATTTCATAATAACAAATCATATAAATTTACAGCCCCAATATTATTATTTCCAATAACTTTTGGGCAATGTCTACTATTTATACCAACATGTGCATTAAAGTCTCCAAGAACAAAAATTTGATCTTTTAATTATATTGTTGTAATAATGTAATCCTAAAAGGGATAAAAATTGTTCTTTTCAGAATCTAAGGTTAAAGTATAGGCACTATTAAAATGAGCTCTAATATCATTATGCAAGGCAAGTTTCATGATGTTTAACCTTTCATTAATACAGTGAGGAATTCCAATAAGAGAAGATATTAAATTAGCTTTTACAGCAAATCCAATACTATGCATTCTTTTTTCATTGACAGACGTATCTCTCCAAAACACTTGAATCCATCTATCTGTTCTAATAACTTCCTCTGGGGAATAAGTTTTGCTAGGAGCAGCTGTATCAATCTTAAATCTTTAAAGTTCTTTATTACAAGTGTAGTCCCCCAATCTGGTCTTGAGTTTGTGTTAAGTAAAACTTGCACATTCCATGCAACTGTATTTAGAAAAAAATTAGAGCTATATTTGTGAAACCTATCTTTAGTACTAGCTACCAATGTTACTTACTACACCATCACTACTGATATTATTATTACTATTATTATTTCTAGCACTGAAATGAGTAATCTGTCAGGCATGACAACCTGGCCAGACTGTGTGAGACAGGTCATTTTTAGACATATTATCTAAGCCCACTATATTCATAATAGACAGGGAAATCCCTAAATAGGACTGCTTAAGTATGTCATTTTTTCCATCCAAAACTCCTGTATCACTTAAATAGAGTTACAAATTGGTCATTAGTGATTGCCCTGCCTCAAGCAAAGATTACAACTAAGGACTGTCCGCTACTAAGCCTGTCCCTATAATTGCTTTCTTAATTCTTGAGAACTTGAAATAAAAAATAAAAAAAGGAATATTGGAATCAGAAATACTATTGGAGGGGGGGGTAGTTAACGAATAGAAATATTGTTGCACAAACACAAAATTCCTCTGTCACAGTTATTATAAGATGTCCATGGCATGAGAAGCTCATGATGACTGGATCTTACAATAACTTAAGTGATAGAAGAAGTAAAAGAGGGAAATAGAATGAACTGTTTGTAATGGAAACAGTATCTAGCTTTTGATAAACCAACATACTATTCTACAAGGCAGCAGGAACTCTTGGTTAGGTACTGTTTATTTAATAATCACAATGGGTCATTATATATGAAGACCATTCCACTATCTTCTACCTGTGGAGTCTTTTTGGTAGCCTGATTACATAATACTCTACAAGAATAAATTGATAGAAGAATCGTCATTTTTATAATTTTTTTAAAAAATCCCAGTCAATGGTATATAAACAAAATGAAATATCTCGAGATCACTTTTGGCCATGTAATTAATGTTAGTTTTAAATTTAATTAATATTTTTCCTATTTTGAAATCTTTTATCTAAATAAAATTGTTTATCTATTATTGTACCATTAGCAAATTTAAAATGTTTCTATTTTTCCAAACTGAAGGTTAGTTACCTCTAGAAATAAATGTAATTTTCAATTTCAAAATATTGTTTAATTAAAATTATATTTATTTAATAGATGAAAAATATTTAGACAATATAATTTGAAATTTAAAAAATTATTTAACATTTGCCCTGAGAAATTCCGCATATATTGTTTTCTCACACATATATTTATAAATATTTGAACTAATCTCTGGAATATTTATTATTAATTTTACAATTATTTACCAAATTACATTTGAAACAAACCAGTGGTTAATCTCTAGACTAATAAATGAGTAATAAAAATTATTAATAAACCTAGGTATTATTTATTTTTTTATTTTCTTAAAAGACTTTAACTAGCTCATTCTCTCTCTTTTTTTTTTTCATGTCTATTCCATCTATAGCTTTCTCATTACGCTAAAAGTCACTTCGCATTCCTATCCTTTATAATATTTTCCCCCTATATCTCTTTAATACTTTGTTTTATATTAATCTGATCTTTTTTAAAAACTGTTTGAAACTTCTCACATTATTGAATCTTTGATGCTGGATGTGCTTTCCAATATTTACACTTTTTTGATCCACAGACACACATGAGGAAAAAAAATACACCTAGGAATATTTTAATACAATCTGCTATCTTTTTATCATCATTCAGAACAGAGTATATACATTTCTTCCCTTTGACTTAAAGTACTTGTTTTACATAAAAGCATGATATACTCTTTCCATATAAACTTTATCTTTCGTGTACTTAGTTATTGGATACCAAAATATTAATCAGATCTTTAATGCTTATCTGTTAGGTCTATTATTTCCTTTCCATAAACTATATAAATCTTAGAATGATTCTTGTAATTCCTTTTTTACCATTCAAAAATATTTTATTTATTGAGCCTGAAACAGACCTCCAAGTTCTAGTTGTTTTTTTATAGCTAAGCCTTACAATATGACCTACTCTATTTCTACATATATTACTACATTTTCCTTAATTTCCAATTCAATGCATATTATATAAGTAGTTGTGGTTGATTCAATTTTCCTCAAATAACTGATTAAATTTCTTCTAATTTCGAGAACACATTTCAGGTTCATTGTGATGGTAATTTGTATGAATACACTGATATCTGCGAACAAAAACTATGGTGACACTAGGTAAAATGTCAAACTCATTGTCTTCTTTCATGAATATCATTTTTACTTTTTTAATCATTTATTCATTCTCTCAAAGATTGCTAAATGTCACAGTATTTTCAACAGATTATAATTCTGTTCCAAAGCATCCCATTTATCTGGTTCTCAATTTTTTGAATTTTCAATGACTGATTTTCTACATTTGAAGCATTTTTAATTTGCTGACATTTTATAGATTGTTATATAACAAGTGTAGTTATATAACAAGTGTAGAATGAATTCTAATATAAAACATCTCTTTAGATTCTTTTCCATGTTACTAAATAATTACACTAATCCCTTTGTGTTTCCTTCTATCTCTAACCTTTAACAATTTTCTTTTTTAATTTTTTTTCTTCTCTCCATTTTTCCCTATTACTTTTGAATATCTTTTCTTGGTTAAATGTGTAGCTTCTTTTAACTGCTTCCTTTTCTAGCTTTTTCCTTTTCATTTTTTCTAATATCTTTTGATTTTCTATTTTCTCATTCTTGTGATTCATATTTAATGTATCAGTCAGTTTTTTTTCTTGAGCATTAAATATTATTAAAAAGTTTTGGGTATGTTTTACTTCATGCACTAACTTTTCAGTGTTTGTGTTGCCATTATGTAATTTTCTTGACAATCTTTAACAAATGGTCTCCCATTTTCCATCCAGATCATGAACAGTTATTATATTTGTTTTGTTCTTTCTCATTTCTTGCTGTCTTTTTCTCATTTCTTCTACACATTCTTATGCTTTTTATTAAGTCCTTTCTCATTTTGTCTATAGTTTTGTCATTTATAAAACATTTCCCTGATGCTTTTTTTTTTTTGACTAATTAGTCTTGAACTTCCATATTTATCTTTTTTTTATTCTTTATTATCTTATTTGGCTATTTCCATATTTATCTTTTTAATATAGCTCTTTAATTATCTGTCATATTGGAGTCCTCCAATTTGTATTATATAGTTCATCCATGTCAATATAATATAAATATATTGCTCTCAATAGAATTGCAATCTTTTATAATTTTTTATTTATTATTCATGCCAAGATTTTTCTCTTCTTTTGACTATTTTCATCATTTTTATCAATTATTAATCATAGTATTTTTCTTCAGCTTATAATCCTTTAACCTTCACTTCTTTAGGTTATTGGTTTATTTTGAAATCTCCCCTTTCATGGAGTATTTTTAATTGGTTGTATTTCTTTTCCTTCTTACATATGATTTTATCAAGTGTTTCTTATATAAATAAGTAGAATATTTGTCAACTGTTATTATATATTTTATCATGGTTCTCAGTGTTAGTTTGTTCAGCCGATTGAGATGCCATTTTTTATTTTACTATGGCATATTTATTTTATTATGCCTCTCAAAGTATCTTTAAACTTGCTCAGGTTTAATTTATTCAAGAGTTACACTGATTTATTCATATCTCTGGATTGGTTTATTCAAGCCTCCAGAGGTTAGTTTATTAAAGTTTCTCAAGGCCGGTTTATTCCAATTCAGACATCACATATATGGATAGCCATGACCTGGAAGGTGAGCAAAATACTTGGATTTAACTAAATGAGTTGAAGAAATTCTTATTTTGCATGAATTTGCATATATATGTGTGTGTGTGTGTGTGTGTGTAAGATTAATTTCTAGTTATGTAGATATCTTGATTACAAGTTCATATAGAGCTTTAAAAATGATGTGAATTAGGGGTATAGTAACTTTCTATTTTATCTTAGTTATATTTTAAAAAAACATAGTATATTAATATTATATGGAATTAGTCATCAGTTAAAATAATATAAAAACATTCACATTTTTTTTGTCCTCCAATCACTCATTAGTGAAAAATTAACAATTCTTTCCCTTCCTTGGACATTAACAATTACTATAGAAACTAACTAAGGATAAATCTAACTCTATGATTATTTAATGAGAAATTATTTATAAACAAAACTGATAAATATAATAGTAAGAAAATAAAGTCATACATCATGTGGCTTAATTTAATAAGCTTATATTTACAAATGTAAATATAATTAACATGCTAATAGGCTCTAAAAAAAAGCTTTTTTTCGATAAATGCATTTTATTCAGTCCCATATAGCTATTTAAGTTAGATAGCAGGACTTGAAGACATACAGCTGTCTGAAAATTTCAGATTTTCTACTTATTAGTTTTCAATAAATGCTGAGCTTGAGTTTGTATTTTAGAATAGTGTCTGAATGTCCCATCACCTCACTGACAAAAGCCATAGCTTGAAACCAGTTTGGGGAAAGGGATAATTTGAAAAAAAAATGAAAGCTTGTTTAGAGCTATTACCACGCTCTTTATATTTTCATATATAAATATATTCCATCATATAATTGAACATTTTCATCATCTGTTAAAGTTAATTAAATTTTCTGATCTTCATTGTAAATGGTTGTTTATCAAAAATTATTCATGAAATTGATTTTTATATTGTATTGGATCAGATATCTTTTTAAAAATAAAACTAGACTAACCTTAACCACACACTAAGTAGCTGTATTTTTTTAAAAAGAAGAAAAAATGTAATAGTTTTTTATTTGTTTAAATTAATGTAAAATAATAAATAAAAGTTCCTGGATTCATATTTGTGTGTATGTGTGCTTATGCAGGATGCTAGTTTGTGTATGCGTGTGTATGTTGAGAAAAGGAAGCTTTTGGATCTTGTTTTAAAAGAACTAATATTTTCATTGTAAAGGATTGTTAAGATTATTTCAACCAGTAAATGACTCTAACAGCATTATTAAATTAAATTGATTAGAATAAGAGATAATTTGTGAAGTTAATCAATACTGCCAAGATGGAACTCTATAATAGCTGAAAATCTTGTGAGCTAGTCAAACCTGAAATTATATAGTCTTCTTCAAATTTCAGTTTTACTTTCAAAATTAAAACTTTATTTACACCTTAGAGTAGATACAAGAGAAATCAATGATAGCATAAAATTATGTCAATAAGAAAATTTCAATGAATACATATAAATCTGGTATGCAAACTATGTAAATAGAAAAATCAAAAGTTGTTTAGATCAATAACAGTCTCAGTAGCTGCATAAGAAAATTATGATAGGCAAATTAATGCAAGTATGAAAGAAGCATAAATAAATAAATAAAATCAAAGATTACACTAATGCCTTGAGGCAGTGCATCATATGCATAATTTACTAGGCCAATGAGGACTACAACAATATTTACAAGTTGATAACAATATTTACAAGTTGATATAGGTAAATTAACTATACAGTATGAAAATAATGCAGAGTTTATGTATTAAGTATATAGGGTGTATGAAAGATCTACATAGTTAAAGTTTAAATTATTCTTAGATGAAAGATGATATATATTATTCATTCAGTGGCTGGGAGAAAAATTCAAATCTTAGGACTAAGAATTACATGAATTAAGTCTATAGCTTTATCTGGCTCCAGATTTGGTCAGTTAGCCAAGGCTAACAACATTGTTTATCCTCATCTTTTATCTTGTAGAGGGACTTGAAAAATTGATTAACCATTGGGTCATCACAGCCATGATCAAATATCATGCTACATCTGGAGGTCTAAATTGAGAAGTTAAATGAAAGTGGCCAGTCTTATTGTTCCGAATTGACCCTTTTTAATTGCGGCCTTAAGAGAAACGTTCGCTGGATCATTGACATTTATTCGGTCAAACACTGTATTACGGAGATACGTCCATGAACTACATTGATCCAGAATATGGTCAATGGACTCCTCCTGTTTGTTGCATAGGGGACAAAGGGATTGACATTGTAGCACCTTTGGTAGTGGAGAAAGGCTCCAGTGAAGAATGCTCCAAGGATGATTTTTATTAAAAAATCGACAAATTTTGGACTCTGATGAATTTTGTTAATTTGGAAAATTGAGAGATTCCTATAGGGAGTATATTAATGGATTTAGTTTTTCCAGGGAAACATTAATCGATGAACTTCCCAATATGATAATTTCCCCTGGAAAAGGAAACCCGACGGCCAGGTAATGCCATGCAGGCCAGGATGAGTTCTAGCCAGGAATGCTCTTAATTTCAATAGGATCCTAGTTTCTGTGATCTTATGTGGAGTTGATTCCCTATTGATGAGAGTCCTATGTGAATTAAATACTACCAGAGGCTGGAATTTTCTGTAGTAAAATTCACAAACTCTGGTCAACATGGAAGAACCAGGGTATTCATTGCCTTGTACCTCAATCAACATAGGGGCCTTAGACCTTTTGCCAGAGCCCAGGGCCCATCTTAGGTAGCCTCGGATCCAGAAATGTTGATGATGAAGGTATTGGCGGGCCCTCTTAATCGAGATACTCAGCAATAGCTCCTTGAGTGTGCTTATATTTTGTCTTTAGAGCCAGAATATTTGAGACAGTTTGGGCTTCATAAGGATATGAGCTGAGCTCTCTGATGGTGGAGTCAATTCATGAAGCATGCAAACTGGACCCTTAGATTTAATTGTGCATTTATTGATTAGGTATTTAAGTATGTCAACAAATGCCTTCCAAGCAGCCTATGAAGGAAGAGAAATCAGCTGTAAGTGATTAAAAGCAATATAAGCTTCCGATATCGGCTGGATGGTAATATTGCCCTTAGTAAGCATACAAGTCGTTCGTGGTAGTTCTGTGAGACAGTTCTCGGGTTGTCTCTAACTTTTAAGTCAAAGTAGTCAGATGAGCTTCAATAATTGATGAAAGAGAGGGAGAGAAGAGGATGAAGTCAATGAGTGATCTGTTGAGTGTAAAATGAAAACACAGTTTGAGGGAAAAATCTCCTTCCACTTTCAATTTGCTGATTTAGAAATTGCATAAATTTGATTTGACATTGTTCATAGGTAAGATTAAAATCTCCAAATGACATTGTTCATAGGTAAGATTAAAATCTCCAATGATTAAAGTGGGGAGAGAACTGATTTTGAGGACGAAATTTATAGTGTGAGTAGTCCTGAGAACTGTGTCTAAATCCTTGGATAAGTATAAATTTATCAGAATAAAAGGAAATCTATTGATTTGAATGGTGGCTATTAAACAGTTGGAATCAATGAGCAGAATTTTAAAAAAGGAAATAGGGGAATTTTTATTGATGATTATTGTAACTCCTCCTGAAGCAGAGGAGGAGTAATGGAAATAGCCTAGGCAATGAATGAGATCAAGGGTGCAGGGGTCAGACCCAAGGAGAATCTTAGTCTTGGATAGTCAAAAAATATCAGGGGCTTGGTGATGAAACCAGTGTGATAACACATAAGCTCTGTCATGAGAGTTCAGACTTCTGATATTAACTGATACAACACTGAACATAGTGGATGGTATTTTTAGTCTTGTGATTCAAAGATATTGTGCTCTTAGAAGCAGAGTCAGAAGGATCAAGATCGATCATTGGATGAAAAGCAGCATCAAGTTCAGGAACAGGCTCATGAATATCCTCGGCAAGCAAGGAGGAAAAGCCAATATCATTCAGCAATGGGATATGTTCAGAACAGTATGAGGGAGAAACAGCAGGAATGGATTCAAGATTTGGGTCTATTTGATCAGGTTTCTGAGAGACTTCAGATATCACAGAAGTGTTTTCTTATTACTAGGGCTGGGAGAGGCAGCCAACTTGTCAGGAAGATCACACACCCCCCCAAGGGTGGCAAAACTATCAGCACTGGAATAAGATTCAGCTGGATTAGACTGAAGATTTAAAATTTTGGCTTTTCCTCTTACGTTGGGGAGAGGAGGGACCAAAGGAGTTGATCTCTGTGTAGTGACTGAGGCCATTCTCCTCGGCCAGAGAAGACATCTGCAGATTGATCATCAAATTTCAGTTTTAGATGTGCTTTTTACCTGCACTAAACAAAGGATAAAAAATATTTACTACCTCTCACCTTTCATTTAATTTCTTCCTGCCTATATTTATAAATGCACAAACAGGAGAATAATTCAATAAAATCCATCTAGTAGTCTTAAATTTTAAAACTGTCTTATGATTTTTTTTTTTTTAAGTTTTGAATCTAGAATTTAATATCTGATGCTATTATGTAAGAGACATTTTATTTAAATTAAAAAGCCTTTAATAGAATAACAATATTGGTAGCAAGTATTAAAGTTAATATTAGGCAGTAAATAATTTTAAAAATTTTATTTAAATTAAAAAGCCTTTAATAGAATAACAATATTGATAGCAAGTATTAAAGTTAATATTAGGCAGTAAATAATTTTAGTTATTTTCTTTTTAAATACATCTTTTTCAACTTTTCTTAAAAGTAATATATTTTTCTTTTGTGAAGCTAAAGCAAATACAATATAAAAATTGATTTTAGTTAATAATCGATATTTGTTTATAATTGTGATATTTATCGATTAATTGATATTTTTCTAATCTTCATTTACATTATTATAATTAAATAATAAAAATTATGATTTTTTTGTAAGCATATCGGAACTCTTAAGTTAAAGACAAAGTAATTAAATGAATTTCCGCCAATATGGTTATATATATATATTATGTGTTGGATTCATCCCTAAATGTTGAGATATGTAAATAGTGTAAATTTTTATTATATTTATATTATTTTAAATGTCCATTTTCTCTCTCATTCCAAACCTAATTAAACATAGCTATATACAAACATACCCTGTGACACATTGTCATGTTTTTTTAGGTAGTAATAGTTAAACAGAGGGACTAACCTCTAAAAAGCTAGGGAGGAATTTGAACTCGAACTATAGATATTTAAGATGGTCTCCTAATCTATAATATGGCATATATATTTAATATAATAAATAACATTATAGTAGCAAAACATAGATCCGTTCTGTAATCTGAGATGTTTGATAGGAATAATGGTTAAGAAATATGACTGGATAATCAGTCTGATCATGATTAGTTCGGATATTAAGTTTTAAAAAAAAATAATTTATTGTTATTCCTAACACCCACTAACCCCAGGGTTTGACACCTCTTTCATTTTGATAAAGAATTATGTATGAAAAGAGGAGCAAAACTGTAGGTCTGTTTCAATTTCTTAATAACTATTATCAACTAAATCTGGATAATAAATGATGTCTAATAAGCAGAAATTAATAAAAATTTTGAAAATTTAAATTTATCACTTAACTTTGTCAGAAATACACATTATTGGACAAGATTACATTGTCTGATGGTATCATTAAATTGTTCTTAACATTTATTACTGTGATATCTGTTACATTTTGTTCCAAATCCACTAGCAGATATTACATATAGCAAAGAATAGTTCCGCTTTGTTTGCAATATAATATTCATTATTTAAATTTTGCAAAAATGTTTTTGCAAATTTTTAATTATAAACATAAGGAAAATTAATATTCATTATTTACTAAACTGATGTATGAATACACAACACTTTTGGATATATATAGTATGCAAATACAAATTAAGATTGCAATATAAACATATTTAAAAAAAATAATGTAGTTAATAGTAATAAATTAAGATACTACATACACATGTATTTGTGCACATTCACTGAAAAAGAAGTTACTATATTATACTATATCTTTATTTTTTAACAAAATAAAATGGACAACTAAGTTTTAGCTTGTCCTTCTGAAACCATTGATATGCCAGAATACGGTTTCATTCACAATTATTCTTTTTCTTCATTAATTTTCTTTTAAAATTTTACAGAAATGTTTTAAAGCATCCTTTTTATAATCAAACATGACCTCTCCAGTTGTTTTGATGTTTTTAAGAATATACCAAGTTTGAAATCTATACCATCATCACCATATAGTTATCTATTTCAGATTTTCAACTAACTTTTCATATAGACTTTAAGCCTTCTAACCAGTATAATCTTATATCCATAAATTCAATGTCTTATCAGTTTGAGCTGTTTCAAAAGCTTTTCTCTTTTTAGTATTTCTCTAATAGATTATTCTTTCTTTTTGAATGTATGACCCACATCGGAACAAGATTTTTTTTTTCCACTATTAAATGAATAACTTTTATTTTACAGTTTTAACTAAATACTTTACAAAATTGCTTAAATTTTGCAGAACTTCCAATTTTATGTTTAAATAACATTTTATCAAATAAAGGGCTGTACTTTATCAAACCTTAAAAAAAAAAAAAAATGTTGTGGGGGGATGCATGTGCTTGCAATTTGCTTAACATGAATAAAATATGGTTAATACCCAAAATCATTTAAGTCTGAGATTGCATTTGAAGATTAAAAAGCAGCTGCTGCTATACTATAAATGATGCAGATTCGTAAAATTTACAAATTGTTTTTATTTTTTTAATATTTTTTGGGATATCATATAACTAAAGAATTACTTATTAATACTCTGCATATATTGTATCATGTAGAAATATTAACAGTACACTAATAATAATGATATGAGTACATACATGACAAAGAAAATATAAGACAAATATAAGACATTTCAAAAATAAAAGTGAATGCAATAAATCATTTATTTCATTTAGTTTAAAAGCAATCAGGATCATGCAAATATATATATATTCTGCTGGCCTAAAAAACTCTTGAATATATATTACATCTTAAGATACAATCTTAGCATATGAAGAGCCAATTTAGAACAATCACATTTTTACATAATTCGCTAACTTGACAAATGACAATAATTTAATATTATAACAAATTGTATAACTTCTTGAACAGCTAAATGTAAGTTACTTCTCTGCTTTCATAATGAAATATTTTTGAACTATTCATCTTTCTATAAGAGATATAATGAAAGGTTATATTAACTATATGTGGAAAAATATTAGCTAGTGTTTCTTATTAGAGATTCATCATATGATCATAGTTACATTATATGCATTATACAGAGAAATATAAAAATTCATATATAAACTTGAGCATTATTAATAAGCTCATTTATTGAATAAAAATATCTCACATAACATTATTCTGGCTGGAGCCACCTTTTGAGAATATATAACAATCTCCTATCATAGGAAAGTAAAGAAACCAAAAATGTTCATTCTCATTTTAAAAAAAAAAATGCCATTCTGTGGTTCTTCTGATAATTAATCTTCTTAGTATCTAACGACATCCTAAAAATGGGAATCGTGTTACATTCTAACGCTTTTATAGAAAATTTACAATAATTTTTTATGATGTTTTTTCTTTAAAATAAAATGAAAAAAATAATTATTCCTAAGTTTATATTGTCATTTATTTGAGATCTGAATATTTTTAGGAATAGATTCAAAACATCTTCATAAGTTTCTCAAGCTTCACTCAGCTATGAAATTGGTGTTATACACGAGATCATCCATGAAATGTAAGACAATGATTATAGTTTGTATGCAAAAATACGAAAAAATATCTACTTCTCACTTTGATAGATTTTCTTTGATCATTTGAAATTGATAAATTCACGAATTAATAGTACATTAATTTAAAACAGTCCATTCAACATTACAGTAGGAAACAAAGCAATATTTTGGATGTTAGAGGGACGTTCCAGGTTATTCAGATATATTTTCAATTAAATGATATAATTTTCATTTTCATCAGAATTTGTAAGATATTTTTTCCATTTCAAAATATTTATGAGTTTATTTTTAAAACATACATTTTTAAAAAAATTATCTTCGATTGACTTTTTTACATAAAATACAAGACAATTCTCAAAATTGATTTTTGTCATTAGAAAAAAAGATTTCGGCTTTTAGTTGTAAATTTAATTAATGTTTCTCTATTCAGATTCTTATCTAAATAAGTTTGTCCTTTGTTCACAATTATCTCATCAGCAAATTTTAAATGTTTCAGTACTTTTCCAGACAAAATATCTCAAAGTAAATTTAACTTTTAATTAATTTAATTTAAAATGTTATCTTGTTTAATTGACGTGTTAATTTATTTGAAAAGTTAAATTTATTTAAATGAATAATTTTATTTAAAATTAAAAAAATAATTTCATGTTACTAAATTGTATATTTACGCCATTCATATACATATATTCATAAATATTAAAACTAATATCTGTGTACACATACGTGTTATTAATATTACATTTTTTTACTTCCTTATTTCCTTAATGGTTTTACCTATCCCATTCTTCCTTTTTAATATTTATCCCATCTATGGCCTTCTCATTAGCCTAAAGTGATTACAGTACTTCAAATCTTTAATTATGATTATTTTATGTTAACAATATTTCATATTAAATAAAAACATAATTCAGTGGATTTCAGAAACAATGCATTTTGTTCATTTCATCCAAACACGATTTTAAAAAATAGGGGGGGGGGGAATCAAGGTTTTTTTTTATAATAAAAAACTAAATTTTATACCCACCCCATTAAAAACATATACAAAAAAACTATTTAAGCAATATAATTTTACTTATTTTTATATTGAAATAACTTATTTGCAATTAAAATAAAGCAAAATGTTCCAACTAATTTTTTTTTCTTTTATTTATTAAATGAAATGTAAATATTGAATGTTATTAATTTCTATTTATATTGTATGTACACTTCTGCATATTATATCTAACATTTATTATATACCATTACAGCATTTTTGTAATTAAAATATATATAACTTTTTCTCTCTTAGTCTTCAAGTAACATTTATGTGCTGCACTTAACACGCAATATTTAGTATTTGGTATTTATTTTCAACAATCTGTGGTGCTTTAAAAGCATAGGAGATGTTCAGCTTATATATACTTATTATTAAACTTACAATCTGCATGATTTAATACAGAGGTAATGGATCAAAACTCAGCTGTTACTTCCAATGCTGAAACTTGTTATGAATTCCTGAATAATAAACCATCTGATTATTTAATTTTTTATAGTACATATGTTTTAATATATGCTACACATATTTATCTATGTTATATTAGTATGTAAATACAAATTGGAAAATAGCAGTGCAATAGAAGATTCAACTAATGATGTGGAGATATATTCAATATATACATCAGGTTCACCCCATTTAATACATCAACAACATATATAAGAAATAGTATCTCAAAATATCCTATCACTAATTTAATCAAATACAAATAATAACTTCTCATTTTATTTCTTTCAGTTGTTTAGAATCAAAATAATTTTCTGACAAAGTCATGATAAAAAATTAATACTTCTACACAATAAAGATATAAACTTACAGCAATTTACAATGTTTTTTGGAAACTAAAATAAAAGCATGTTTTCTTGAATCTTTGATATTCTGAATAGAGTCTGCATATTTTCAATATAATATATATCACATGGCAGTATACCAAAATTCCATTTTGCTTCTTTAGCTTATTATATACCAATTCAGTTTCTTTTTATAAAATATTTATTTTATATGGTCAAGATATTTTCTTTGCCGATATTAATTAATTGTAATTAATACTAATTAAACTAAAATTTTATTTGAAATAACAAATGAGATATCTTACTTATGAAATGCTATGTTTAATAGACAAAGTAAATAAATAATTTGAAACAACAGTCAAAAATTTTTTTCTGTCAAAATAAAACATTTTCATTTTCACATTATCTGTCCAACCATTTTTATTAGTGTCTATCTTTTAATCAATTCAATTCTGATTTAAATCCATTCAATTATTTCTTAAAATTGATGACACAAATTGTTAATAATGTCTTTCTTATTAACTTTTGTCCCTCTAACAAAATTTTTGTATTAACACATATTTTACCATTGGATACTTCCTTATGCAATATCTATTAAAAAATATTAAAATATAGTTTTGGTTAGTCAAAGTATAATCCAATTCTTCTCTATATTTCTTTGAATAAATCCATATCCAATTATTTTTCTCATAAAAATAAATAAATAAAATTGAATCGTAGAGCCTCTTCTCCACCAATCACAAATTCCATAATTTTATCTCCTTTCTTAGGTTCACCTTAATATCATAAGTTTATTCGCAGCATTTTTATTTTTCAAGCATTTCTCAATTCTAATATTAAAATTTTCAATGACAAATTTAAAATAAGTTTGGCTGTTTAATATCAGTTTGATTGATATATTTAAAAAAAAAAGTCCTCCACTAGCTTCTCAAATAAAAACATTTTGGTGAATAAAACTAATTTAATTTATCTACTCGTTATTTTCTTCATCTTTTTTTTTCTTCTAATTTTGCCAAGTCCAATAGTGTTTGGTTTAATATTAAACTGTGCATCACATATGTGCAATTTTCTCTCATTTAAAGTGAACTACAGTTATAAATGGTCAAATAAAAGTCATTCTGGAATAATTAAAAGTCATAACTAATAATTCTTAATATCTTCTATCAAAATTGTCTTAGTCTGCCTTGGCAAACAAAATTAAACACCCTGTCATTGAATTCCATAATTTATTATTCTGTCATGTGAAAAGAATTAAAAAAAACACACAACTGCATATATTCTTTCTTCAAGACAATCCAATCAATGTCTCTATTAGGGGCTACCTCATGTCTGGATAAAAAAAATGTTATAGTTTCTTGATCAGGCATATTGGTGGACTGTCAATCATGATTGTTTTCATGATAAATAACAAAAACAATCAAACAATATTAATGTACACAGTGGACATTAGGATTTTATTCTGCTAGATATAATCTTCTTTCACTTAATATCTAATTTCTTTTTATTATAAGCTCATATAAATTTATATATATATAATATTCATGCAATATATATATGAATGTGTGTATTGAAAAAAAAATTAAAAAAAGAAATCTGCTATGAGGAAATATTTAATCATATATGGAAAAGACAATTTTAATGAGATTCAAGTTATTCTGATTTGAAGTGAATGGCATAATGAAAAAGACATAGGATAAAATGTATTGAATAAAATTATGAGTAAGCTTAGATACCCAAGAACAACATATGTACATTATGATATAATTAACATTGCTTATATGGCGGCATACTAATAATTAAATTTTACCCTATTATGACATAAATGAATATTTTTTATTTCAAAACCATATGAGAATAAAAACTAGCAGTCTGCAATGTCATTATAAAAAAATTAGACAATTTTATCAAATAAAAAAAGTAATAATAGCCCATTGTGAATTATAAATGTGACAATGCAAAATTAATATTAAAGTATAGAATATGTTCTAGTATTCAACAGAATTTATTCTTCAAGAATTTATAACAATTTTTAAAATATATAAAATTGAAAAATTTACATTTAAAAAAAATAAAAGAAATTTAGGATACTAAGCTTACATTTTTTTTTTTTTTAAATGATTAAAATTGAATCATATTGTTTTAGAATATAATTTATCCAAGTAATGTTATGTAGATATTTTCTGATAAGCAGAAAATATGCATATAATTAATTAGTGCAGTTGTAATTAATTAATACATATTGGTCTTAATGAGATCATAAGAGAAGAAACAATTTCAACTAGGTTAAAATATTAAAGGATTATCAATATTCCAGAAATTAATAGTTGAAAATGAAAATGCATGCAAGCTGCTTTTAAAAATAAGCTTAGTGGCCAGAAACATTTCACCTGGAAATTTAAAATAGGACCATAAGTAAATATCCTGATAATCCACATAAAAGAGAATATTCAATACATTGCTGTAATATCTGAAATTAGCAGTTAGATTCCCTAAGTATGCCAAGATAGCCTGTCTGATCTTTTAGAGTATTGTCTTCTGTTTTGAACTTTCTTGACATTTTTATGATATGACCAATCTGACAAATGTCAATGTAAAAGTATAATAAAACTGTAACTGTTTCTTGAAAAAGAAATCTCAAAGGACTTCCTCAACATAAGACCAGCTCATCAGAAACAATATAATTATACTAAAAAGAATGTGAATAATCTACTTTAGGACACATCAATCTTCCAAAGAGTTATGAAATTCAAAAGGCATACTCAATTTGTGAAGATCTGTTAGAATTCATAATCTAAAATCTCTTTATATCAGAACATTTATCTTTAATCATTTAAACCAGTTCATAATTTTTATTATTAATTTTAGTAATATTATTTGAAAGTTTTCTTTTTATTATTTATGCCATTGTAGACTTCATTGATTAATATTTCTCTCCTTCACATAATACTTTTCTGTAGATTATAGTACTTGATGCTAGAATTTCAATTTTAGAACAGATGGGGGGAGAAACTTGTTTATGTGCATTAAAATATTTTAAAATTAATAATAATAAGTTATTATTGGATCTGTGAATTGGAAATACTCATTTTATTCTCTGTTCAGACAATACTTCTATTCAACTACTTGTTTTGTTAATATTTAAAACTTTTGTATTTCTTTATTCTCGGTTCTATACATTAGTTGAGAAATGAGAGTTTTTTGGGGTTTAGCGTATAGTAATTAATTACCAATCTAAATAAAGCTAGCATTATGAGCAATATGTTTGAATTATATAAGTTGGTTATAGGATGGTCATCATGGTCCTATAATTTAATTTATAGATGCTGTTCATCTGGTATCATCAACACTAAATACAAACTATCATTATCGTATTATTTCTAGAATGACAGATAGAGACATATAACAATTTAACCTTTCAAAGAAGTATAATAGAAGAGTGACTCACTTGTCATTTAGACATTTGCATCTCAGATTATAATTCCAATATTCGTTTTGGTTATAGGAGAATTTATTTATTTCTCTATCAAATTGGTATTTCCAAATTGTTATAATATAATGTGGACAAATAAATAGTTTGGTATTTTTCATATAATATATATAAATATAGATGAATATTTAAATGTTTGTATTTATTTTTGGATTTAAATCATTAAAAATGCTATAATTGTATAGCTGCAATCCAGTAATAAATCAAACAAAATGGTAAACACATGCATGCAAAAATCTGTAACATAAATAAATCTTGCATTTCTCTTTACATAGTTAAGATAGAATTTAAGCAAATTGTGTTTAGTCTTATTAGTAAAATATGTCAACTTCTACACAGAGGCTAAACTCTCCATACAATAGCACCACTCAGTGCAAACAGAGTAATCAATGAATGCAAAAAGGTTTGTGAATAAAATCCCTATCTAGTGCCTTCTCATCCAATACTATGACTTGTACTGAGTGGCGCTAGTGTAAAGGGATTTTAGCCTCTGTGTAAACAGCTTGTGTAAGCATAAAGAATGGTGATCATGTGATGTTTAGTGGTTTAATGTCAACTTCTAAAAATAAAAAAGAAAGCGAGCCAAGTATTTGAGCATTTGATAGTATTTACATATAACATCAAAGAAAAAATAAAATACAGTTAAATGAATCTTTATTTTCAAATAAAATAAAAATTTGAAGAGACAATTGCAACTTTGGTATTTCAAAATTTTCATTCAATAGTTTGCTATCAAAAAATTCAGAAAGTCTAAAATAAAATACATTTCAATATTATCAGTTTGGATTTCAAAGAGAACAAATTTTTTCGACTGTCAATTATGACAATGCATTAAGCAAAAACTGGTTATGTTGGATTAAAAAGCCTTCAGTAAAAGTTATGTGTGTATTATATTCAGATACACACATTATATGCAAAAAATTGCTAGTTTAAGAAAAGAAAAATACTATTAACTTCTAAGTTATATATTTAGATTTTTAAAAATGTAAATAATTAAAAAGTAAAATATTGAAAGCAAATATAAAATTTTAAATAGGAATACTTTTCAAAAGTTGTCCATACCTTCTCATTTTATTTTAATGAGGACATCAAAACTGGTACAATTTTTGGGGGGGAAGCTTGTTACTAAATAAGTCTATAAATTGAGTGAGAATGTATACACATTCAGCAATTTTTAATTTAAAGCAGACTTATTGTTAGTAATACAAATCATAAATATGTTATATTTAATGATTTTAAAATACAAATTTTCAAACAAGCATTTTAAAGAATTTATTTCTAAAAATTTTACTAAATTATGAATATTTTCTAAAAGCAAACATAAATTGAATCAAGAGACACTGTTCCTATATTTTAATTTTAATTCATTTTATTTTCTCTGTTAACTATGGAACAAGATATTTAATGTGTTTAATTTACAATGATATAAAAACAAAATAAAAAATTGGTTAAATCATACTTAAAAAGTATGGACATAAATATTTTTTATATAAAATTTTAGATGTATTTTGTTACAAGCATTTTTTTAATAAAATAGATTACTTTATTATTCTAACATTCACATAATTCAGAAAATCTATAAAGAATTATATTTAAAGTATAATTTCTACTATTTGATTTAGTTATATATATATAAAAATGGTAATATTTTTAAAAATTACAATGTTTGCCTTTTTTTTTTACTACTTTCATTCAGATATATGAAAATCAGCAGATACAGAAGCGAAATAGTTATATATAATATTTATGTTTACCCTTTACATTTAAAAAATGCATAATTGCAACTTTATAGATATTTTTAAATTTATATAAATTGTAAAAAAAAAAAAAATTATCCAAAAAGTGAAATAATAATTATATTTTTTGTCCTCATTCTAATAAAATGACTTTTTTTTTAAGGTAAAAAAAAGAAAAAAAATATAGCCTAGTGGCAAATAATTACATATCTTTCAAATTAATTATTAGAAATAAAAAAATAACTCTCAATACTGAATCCACACTTCTTAAAATGCAGCAACGGATGGTAATAAGATGAATTAATCTCATTAGTTATTGGCTAACATTTGAAATTTAGAGGGGAGGGATAAAATTTGCACAAATTTCTAAAAATTCATTAATTCACTGATTTTTTTTTTTTTTTTGTACATTTAAAAAAATTAGAAAAATTAAAGATATCCTAAAAATAACACTAAAGAAAAATAAATAAATGTCAAATGCAGCCGATTTTGTTTTGCTAAAAAATCATTATGAATATTAACAAAAATATATTAGCATATAAAATTATATTACATTTGAAAAATCCTAAAATGATTTGTGCGCACTTAAACGTAATATAACAATCAGTCAATATAAATTAATATTTTTGCAGTAAGAAATGGCTTTAAAAATGATTTAAAAAAAGATGCCCAGAAAAACATAAAACAACAACAATAAGAAAAAAAATCAAATACTTCAACTTTCTAAAATAAATATCACAGTTGAAATTAATCAATAAATTATAAATCACAATCATTATTTACAATTGTACACTAAATATACTAAACATAAATACTACAAAATATAATTCTTGAGGAGGGGAGAAATGTTATTAATTGGATAAATGCACTATTATGATGTTGATATTATTTTTAAAAATAAAAATAATGACTCTTCTATTGTTTTTATATTTCTAAAAAAAAAACAGTAATAAAATGCATATGACTTATTATTGCATGTTATTTTCAGAAGGATTCACCTCAAGAGATTGCTTTATATTCAATGAACTATTTTTACACCATAATAGCTGCTAATCCAATATTTGGCAAGGATTTTTTTTTTTTAGTTTTGCTTTTTAATTAACTAATGGTCCCACAAAAAGAGTCATTAATTAAAAACATAACATCAAATCATAATATCTTGACCACAAATACAAAACATGAGAATAAATAATAAATGACCAAAGTGACCATTCTGCAATAAATAAATAAATAAATATTTCATTAATTAAAATTTAAGTATTAAAATTTTTACCATCTCTTTAACAGAATTTATTGTCTATCAATATTCACAAACATACATATACATGTATGTTTACATATGGGCATATACACATAAGTTACACACACACACATATATATAAGCATATATATGTATGAAAGTATGTATACATGTATGTATACATATGTGGAATATGTACATAACAAAAATCTAAAAATCTATACATATATATAAAATCAAATGAGCAATATCTTAATTCTTTGGAGATTACTATATATATATATCAAGTCTGGCTCATATGACTGAAAATGTCATCAATACAATAGTTAATCTAATCTTTAAATTTATTCTTTGATAAACAACATACCAAATTATTTATTGCTACTTAATTCAGAACAACCCAACTTCATTTTTCCACTGAATTTTAGGCTGATCCATTTTAAGAAGTGAGGTTGAGTATGAAGTGAATGTTGAGGCTCATTACAAATTACAGATAAAGAAAAACTTATCTCAACTCTACATTTTGCTTTAATTGTTTAAAAGATGGTGATAAATACAAATTGCCTCTGTGAAAAGCCACAGAGCAAGCATAAATAAGCCTGTCAGCAGTCAGATGGCATGGCAGGAATGATGAAAAATTTCAAGTTGCAGATCCTGGTACATTTCCTTGAGATGGATGTACTTTTCTCCATGAAAAAAGCCAAAAAATCTGTGCAAATAAACGTCTAATCCCATTTGGATTTGATGTGTCCATCTTGGTTGGCATATTCAAGGTGGGTGTAATGCTTGGTTTCCATGACTCCACGAAAAAGCTTATCAAATAAAGGTCCACTTTCTAAAGCTGATCTGAGTTTTTCTATAAAAATTATATGAAATATTAGTAATAGTAATAATTTTGTTTTAAAAAATAAGGCACATTTTAATTGCTATATCAATTCTGCATATTTTATTTTTAAGTATACATATGTTTTAATATAAAGAATACTAAAAAGATTATCACTAAAAATAAAAAAAAATTATCTTGTTAAAGGCATTATTTTATAACTTTCTTAACATAAAAAAACACTACATATATAAATAATATCTAACAATGTTGAGATAGAAATATTTAGTATGTGGAATTTCCGTTTATAATTATTTAATTAGAAAGCTCTTACTAGGACTATAGTCAATCAAGATTAATTACCCAGGGCTTATAAAGTAAATAAAACTGTTAGACTTATGCAATCAAAAGGATTTTTTTTTTTTTGATTGCCATTCTAGATCTAAGATGTGGTCAAAAGGAAAAACTCTACATACTAAATATTTCCATCTGAACACCCATTAAATATTACAAAAGTGGGAAAATCGAAAAGTTTGTAATACTTTGGTTTCTTATATCTATAAATGTAAACAGCAATGTGCTGTCTCTATATTGGATCTAGAATGGCAATCAAAAGAGAATTCTTTTTGATTGCATAAGCCTGACAGTTATACTTTATTAGCCATAAGCAGTTAATCTTGATTGACAAACTAAATATTTCAATATATTCATATTCATTGTTTTCTTAATACATTTTCTTATCCCAGTAGAAAATTTATTGGAAAATAGCTGCTTTTTTTTGTATCAGTAATCTTTCTCACAATTCTCAATAAAATATCAAGTTATCTTCTTAGAGATTTTAATCAACTCTGAACCTTCTTCAAAGTCTGTTAATATTGTCAAATGATTTTCAAGTTCTAATTAAACTCAGTGAAGTGCTTCAGAAAGTTAGAAACATCAATCGTTTATACTTATTAGTACTTTTTAACTTTCTAATTTTGTATTAATGTGTATTTTAAATCTCAATAATCACTTCCTGTAATAAGTTAAAACAGGCAAAACTCACTATATATATTGCCACACACAACAAGCTAGAGTAATCAATGGATGCCAGAAGGCTAGTACATAAAATCCCCATCTAGTGCCTACTCATCCAATATCCCGAGACTAGTTTCTGGCTTATGGCCTTCTGGCATCCATTGATTACTCTAGCTTGTTGTGTGTGGCAATATATATAGTGAGTTTTGCCTGTTTTAACAACAGTTATACACAAGCATAAGAGGAGGTAGTCATGTGATGTTCCTGTAATGAGTATAGTAAGAACATTGCAATCTTGAAATATAAATATTTTCTGTTAGTAAAATATAATTCAATTCTACCGTATCTTCATTTGGATGTTTCCATGTCCATGTCCACTTAGTTTTTTTTTTTTTTTTAAATCATAATATACATTTTTTTTTATTCTGCAAACTCCACAAGTTTGTGTCATCTCTGATTTCTATCACCATAACTAAATTTACTCACTGCACCTTTCAACTTTTTATTTTTTACTAATTCCAGAATTAAAGTCTCCTAAAAACAATCTTAAAATGTTTGTCTGATTAAACACATTTTGTACATCTATTTAAAAATTTATTTTTTCATTTCAATAACAATTTGTTGAGAATAAACCTAAATTGTCTGCTTATGATACCCGCCATTAATATAATTAATCCTGTCACACTGGCTAATATATAACCAATATTCACAATGCTGTTCTTCCACTTTGTATTTATAATGAATCCTATACCACTTGTAAAGTATATGTCTATATTTTAAAATAATTGTCTCTACACATTTTTTCTTCTAATTTTGCAAAGTCCAATAATATCCCATTTAATATTAGACAGTTCTTCGAATTCATATAATTTTCTTTCACTTGAAAATGATCTGCAGTTACAGGTACTTAAATAAAAAATTGTTATTGAACAGATGCCTGGGTGCACAATAAAGGGATTCTTAGCATCCTCTGTCTCCAAGCACCAATCACTACTTTGGATGAAGACATTACAGATTACTGGAATAAGACCAATAAGATTTATTGTCTATAACAACTGCAAATATCTATAAGAAAAAAAAAATATCATTCACATATTCTGCCTTCAAAATAATTAACCAATATTTCAGTTCAGAACTATCAAACTGCAAAGAAAAATCTGTTTCTTGTTCTTAAACTCAGACATAAAGTCAGTAAATTCCTCATGCTCACTGATGCATTTTGGAAAGCAGTCCATCCATGATTATTTACCATATGAATAATCATACTGTAAAACAGCTTAATGACATGATGAACATTAGGGATTTGCTCGACTCTAATCTTTTAGGCCTCAAAGGTAAATCAAAGGGTCTCCTTTCAGTAAACAGCAAATTCTTGGCATTGGAAAAAAATATTTCAATAATAAAAAAAAAAAGATGGAAATATTATTAAAAATTATGATGACATCATTCTATAAAGAATTATACAAAATAAAGTATTTCCTATTATTATTACATCTGAATTGTCAAGCAATTTACATGAAAAGATGAGACGACAATTTAAATCTAGAAAAAGAAAAAAACCTATAAATAATGATGAAATTATTATTGATATTTTAAAAGAAGCAGTGAAAAGATAGATAAACTGTTAGCTATGTTGTATAACCAAATGTCTAAATGATAGATGTATCAGATGGGTTTATAAATATAGTAGTAATATTCAAATTTAAGAAAGGTGATAGAGAAGATATAAGAAATTTCAAACCTATTAGTCTTCTCTCGATTCTTTACAAAACCTTTACCAAGATAATTTCAACTCATCTGCAGTGAATTTTGGACTCTAAACAAGCAAAAGAACAAGTTAGTTATAAAAATAATTTTAGCACAGTAGATCATATCCAAATATTGAAAGAACTTATAGACAAAACCAATGAAAATAAGTCATTACACATTGGATTTCTAAGGAGGAAAATGCATTTAATTCTATAAGCATTTCCATAATGAATGATTAACAAGATACACACCCAGGATATTGTCATATTCTGAAAAAAATTATCAAAATGCAACAGCAGTGACTAGCTTATATAGTGATGCTAAGAAAATTAATATTGAAAAAGATGTATGATAGGATGATTCCATATCTGTAAAACTTTTGACAGTAGTTTTATTTTGTGAAATAAATCTACAGATATATTTGAGTTTTTTTTAATATAAAACTTCCGAACTTCAAGAAATGTTACAAGAGTTATCAAATAAAAAAATAAAAAAATAGGACTAAAGATTAATACTAAAAAATCTAAAGTAATGATTAATGAATTTCCTCCAAAAAAAAAAACTAAAGATTGATAATCATGAATTAGAAATGGCGAACAATTATAAATACTTTAGTCAGATTATTAATACAAACAGAAGCATAAGGCATGAACATAATCATATAATTAAACTTGGATGGAGTAGTTCTGACTAGTATTAACAAGACCTATAGTGTTGAAATGGAAAATTTTAAATATGTTTTATTATAGATCTGAGACTTGGACACTTAACAGAGTAATAAAAAGACTTCAAGCACTTTTTATAAGTATGGAGAGATATAAGTTAAAAAAAAAGATATCAAAAATGGAATGCACAGATGAGAGAACAACTTTGAAAATTTTAAAAGATTGAAATAGAGCAAACTGTTGTATTAGCCGTAAGTCCGGCATTTTTATGTGTTTTTGCACATAAGAAATGCCATTGAGCTATCAGAAGAGTACCAAAAATTAATATAAATATATACAAATTAGATCTGCTTCCATTTAGTACTCTGACTTAAGTTCTTAGTTAACATGTTTACTCCTTCTAGAAGCTCATCAGAGCGAATCATTTTATTTTATCTAAAATCCTCATTAATTCTCATAACCTGATTTCCAATAAAAGATTTTTTTATTTAAAAAATTTATAGTTTATTATCTTGGGGGAAAAAAAGGTTAAATTATAAGATAACTCATTCATCTTTATGCAAAAAATCCACCAACTTATAATTCATTAATTCATCCTCTAATATATTCAAAAATTAAAGCAATTAAACTACTTCATAGGTAGTTATCTGATAAAAATTATTTGAGGCAGCATGAATGGAAAATAAACTCACTTAATCTTTACTCAGATTTATTTATAAATGAATAAATAAATAAGATTGAAAACTACTGTTCTGAAATACTTATATAGAAAAAAGAGGAAATTAATAATTGCTTCAATGAATTAAAAAGATATTTGGAAGATATTTTAAAAAAACCAAAACGTATAGATGGGAAAAAGATGAACTTATCTTTTTTAATTAAAATGTACACATGTATTAGAAAATATCAAATTAAATATATTTACAAAAGAGATAACTATAAATAGGTAAGTAAAACAGCTTCCATTTCTTAATATATAATTAAATGCATTGTGAAACAAATATTGTTTTGAAAATTATGAAATTAACATTGAAGGTATAAGGATTAAGATTGCAGAAAATTTGCTAATGATATGGTAGTGTATTATAGTGAAGCAGCAGTATATGTTATCTCATATGTATGCCTTCAATTATATGCTATCCAAAAAAAAAAAAATGTAAACAAATAATAAAAACACTGAAATTCACAAACTTATTAAATTTTAGTAGTCTTGATACAGCAGCCTTTTCTTTTTTTCCCACTAAATATAACATTCTCAAATCTTAAATGTGAATTTATTTAATCATACTTTGTGATTTAGTACCCTTCAGGGTTGTCATCTGATCCTTCGTGTCAGCAGCTAGAGACGGGATTTCTAGCTAAATTTCTAGAAATATGCCGTTTCCGCAGTCGCGCCCAAGCCTTTAAGCATTCTTTCTAAAATAAATCCTAGAAAGATTGTTAACTCAGAGTTAAGTCTTCTTTCTATGCTAAAAGGTAGACTGTTAACTCGGAGTTAAGTCTTCTTTCTACGATAAAATCTAGAAAGAATGTTAACTCGGCTTAGCGGCTAACGGTGTGGCTTTTTCCGATGTTAAAAACAGAGGAAAATACCGTAGTTGTTTGTGTCACGCACTATATCGTAATGCTGTGTTATGTATTTGATGTAACAATATCGTACGAGGGTGTATTAATTTGATCGTGTCAAAATTATTTAAATTTTCATCGGTACCTTTTTTTTTTTTAAGACGAATTGATGTACTGTTACATTTTAACAATTTTAACAGTATCATGATTGTTCCTCATAAATTTATATTCCTCCTAAATTTTCGATTATGGTGGGTTAGGGTAATATTTTAAAGATCACGCTTTGAGTCACGTTTCAGCGAGAAATTTTCCGAGACAAAAAGTATGACAAATTTGAAAACAGAAAATATGAAAAGATGGGAATTTCCAGACACGGAAGCCGTCAGTGCTGTAACATTTCTACAGCAGAAAAATATCCTGCTGAAAGAAAAAAAGATGTTTGTGCGGCAAATGTATAAGACTTGAGGTCCATAAAGATCTTTGGACTTTCATTTGTAAGTCTCGTTCTTGCCGAAAGAAATGTGCACTTCGAAAAGGCAGCTGGTTTGAGGGATTTCAAATGCCATTCATCAAGTCTTTATGTTTGCTGCATTACCAGAGCCAGTTGACCGTACAGCATGCCATTAATGATATTAAAATGTCTACCAGTAAATATTATTAACCAAATTGATAAATAAAGTAACATAACATACACACACAATAATTGTTGTTAACCAAAAAATGTAAATTATTATTTAAAAATACACAAAAACACCCCTCCCACTAATTGTTGTCAATCAAATGTAAACAAATTAAAGTAACGAAAATTAAAAATTTTTAAAAACAGTATTACTATTTAAACACAACCCAAATTACTATTTAAACGTACACCAAAAAAGATCCTTTCTTGTCAATAATAATCAAATTAAGAACTATTATTGTCCCATTGTCAAAAATATTAGGTTTTTGGGAAACCAAAACAATAATTTATAAACGAAAAAAAAGTCAATCGGTTGTCAATCAAATGTAATAAATAAAAGTAACTTCAATTTTGATTTAAACATACACACACACAAAAAAAACCCTTTCTCCAAATAATTGCTGTCGGCAATCAAATGTAAAATAAAAAGGAAGGTAAATTAGTATTTAATCATCATCCAAAAACACCAACCCCTCTCACTAATTATTGTCAGCAATCAAATGTACACCACCACTAAAAGTAACGTAAACTACTATTCTTTAAACGGTTACACCCTTTTCCCCAATAATTGTTGTCTACAATCGTACATACAAAAAAACACCCCTCACAATAATTACTATCGGCAATCAAATGTAAACCAATCAAAGTAAGACCGTAACTTAAAACTACTATTGTTTAAATGGTTAACCCACCCCTTTACCCAATAATTGTTGTCTACAACCATACACACAAAAAAAAACACTCCTCCCAATAATTAGTGTCAAACAACTGTAAACCAATCAAAGTAAGATGGTAACTTATTATTTAAACGTAACCCAAATTACTATTTGAAACTAGACCGAAAAACAACCTTTTGTCAATAAAAATTAAACAAACAACAACTATTATTGTCCCATTGTCAAAAATATTTATTCGTAGAAACAAAAATCATAATTTATAAACGAAAGGAAGTCATATCGGTCATTAATCAAATGTAAACCGATAAAAGTAACGGTTTTAATTTTTATTTAAACATACACACACGGGAAAAAAAAAACCTCTTCTCCCAATAATTGTTGTCGGCAATCAAACGTAAACCTATCAAAGTAACGTAAATTATTATTTAATCGTACACAAAAACACCCCTTCCACTAATTGTTCTCGGCAATCAAATGGAAACCTATCAAAGTAACGTCAATTATTATTTAAAGATCCATCCAAAAAAAACCCGTTCTCTCTTAAATTTTGGCAATCCAATTTTACAAAAACAGTAATACTATTTAAAAAAAAAAACCACAAATTACTATTTGAACACACTCCAAAAAAGACCCGTTCTCTCTTAAATTTTGGCAATCCAAAAAAAAACAACTATTATTATACCATCGTCAAAAATATTATTTGGGAAAAATAATTCAGAAACAAAAGAAAGTAAACTTTGTAAACAAACAAACAAAAAAATTCAATATTAATAGAGAATCGTTGGCCCGGAAACGTTATATTAATGTGTTTTTGATTAGAAATCGCGCCTCTAGCGAATGACACGAAGGATCAGATGACAACCCAATTCAGTATTAAAATTTTAAGCATGTGTAAATAAAATTCATAAATTCAATAAATGATATGATATGGCAGCAATCATTTTTTTATTCAGTATTAAAATTTTAAGCATGTGTAAATAAAATTCATAAATTCAATAAATGATATGATTGGCAGCAATCATTTTTCTATCTTGAAGCATGGCGTGTGATCACATTTTAAAAAAACATTAAAATTCATAAATTTAATAAATTTTACAATATAGCATATCTCAGAATGCCATGTGCAATCATGTTTATTATTTCTTTGGCATTCATTGAAAGTTTTACTTTATCATTTTTTCAGAATTTGATTTATAGTATTTCACGTAATAAAAATGTTATAACTTTTATGAAATTTAAGAACATTCTTAAAGTTGATACAGACTTAAAAACATCAAAACAACTAGAGAGGGCATAGGTCTTTGATAACAAGATTGGTATTATATTTCTATAATAATAAAATAACCACTGATGAAAAAGATTATTGCTCAGAGCATATTTAATTGTGAAAAATCAGAATTTAGCTATTCATTTTATTTAAAAAAATAAAAATACAGTATAGTATTTTTTTTTTGACTGAATGTAAATGAGTAAACACAAAACCAGTAAATATACCCCTTCAATTTATTATTTATTTGTTAATTTTGTTTATACTATTATGCATTCTATATATATACATAAAAGTATCCGGTGTTAAACATATGTATTCTATTGTAATCAAGCCTTAACAACAAAACATGGGCTAATATATGTGATATATGATAAAGGCAAGGGAACTCAAAACAAAATACAGTGGAGCCATGAACTACGGTATATTTTGTTCCAAACCACACAAGCATTCAACATATATACATATAATAAATAGATCACCATTTGAAGATAAACAGTGATTAGAATAGAATATGTATTGTTTATTGAGCTGCAAGTGTGTATATATATATATATATATATTACTTTTCAACACACATATACAAACAAGATTTTTTTTTTATATGTGTGTTTTAAACAAAGTTTAAAAAATAATAATATAATTATTAATAAAAAATTGAGTGGGATACATTTACATATATTTTATTAAATGTGTGTTCACTAATGCATTTACTGAAGTAAGAAAAATAGAGGTATTTGAACTTAAGACTTTCCCAGTCTACATTAATCCTCCACCCCATCTCAAACAACCAATACACATGATCATATACATATGAAAAAAATAGATGATTACCAATATATGTATTTCTTGCAGAACCAGCACTCATCAGTTAACCCAGATCATAATCTTCCACGTATATATATACAATCAGTGCTCAGCTTATAAACAAAGGCAAAACTCTCCATACAGTAGTGCCACCCTGTGCCAAACAGAGTAATCAATGGATGCCAGAAGGCTTGTGCATAAAATCCCTATCTAGTGCCTACTCATCCATTGATTACTCTGTTTGGCACAGGGTGGCACTACTGTATGGAGAGTTTTGCCTTTGTTTACAACAAATTATGTGCTAGTATAGAGATGCGGATCATGTGATGTTTAGTGCTCAGCTTATATTAAGACAACAATTCCTTCTTTAATGAACAGGCTTCAAACTTCTCACCCTTCCATATATATATGGATATGTAATGGTCCGATAATATGAAAAGTTAGACTGATATAATGTCTATATGGGTATGACTACAATATCAAATCCAATAAGGATTTAGAGCATTCCACCATTGGTTTTCCAAGAGTGAGAATTGAAGCCTATCCATAAATTTTAAGAATTGCTATCTTAATATAAGCTGAGCACGATTGTGTATATGTGTGGGAGATTATGATCTGGCCCCAATGATGAGTGCTGGCTCTGCACAAAATACATATATTGAGATGAAGTGGAGGCGATAGACTGGAAAAATCATAAGTTCCAATTCTCTAATTACTTATATAAGAAACATTCAGTATACTGAATGAATAGGCTAATTATCTTTACTTTTATTTTTAAAACAATGCTCTGGGAGATTCACTTTTTTGTCCCCAATAACTTTTTTTTTTATAGAAACATAATAATCTCCTCTCTTTGACAAAATATTAGAAACTCTTTTATTTTATTTTTTAAGTCAGTATTATCTTTAAGTACACCCTTATCCCCTTAGCAATTGGTCCTCCAGAACTCATCATTAAGCAAGAATATCGTATACAAAATATGTATTTATAATGGGGGTCTATGGCAAAAAAAATTGGTCAGTCCCTAACTTGGGAATAAAGTATATATTAAAAAATTATTTATCGAATGCAGTGTATAAAAATGTGTAAAACCAAAACTCTTAATGTAATATGCTTGTGTAAACTGTGCTATATTATGCAGATATTCACTTGAAATATGTATGCACTGTACATACTGTACTGTATATATATATATATATGTATGTATGATAATACAACTTAAATCTATATAGATTATTCATTAACACTTATTTTAAATGCAATCTGTTTTTCTTTTTAAACTTTTTTCTAATTCAACATTTGCGTTTTAAAATGTTGTTTTTCTTTTGATTTGAAACCACTTGGGTATAAACAACATTTTTAACGACGTTACAAAATCAATAACTATTTTTACATAATTAACTAGGTGTTCTAAAAATAATATACAGTAATTAAGGAACACACACGCAGTTTAATATTCATATTTAGTGTTTTCCTAAAAGTTTATGATTATGATATTTTAGTTGTACTATATTTATATATTGGACTATTTCATCATCTAATATAAGTGTTGAATGTCTTATAATCCAAGTACTGTACATTATATTTACATAAAGTTTAAATTTTTCTAAAAACATTCAACACTTATATGTATATAGTATTATACAATCATTAATTATATATATATTAAGTTTATACATTCTATAATCAAAATACTGAATACAGCACTAACATTGTTTTATGAATAAAATATTGTATGTGCTATACAATTTCAGCAAAGTCATTACCTGTATACGTATTACAGTATCATATCAAAACATGATCAAATTTCAAATCAAAACTTGTTCATAATGTTGTCTTTGTAACATAACATATTAAAAATAATTCAATAAAAAATTATTTAATAAGACAACTTTTATAATAATATTATGGTGAGGTTTATTAAACATAATATTATTATAAAAGTTGTCTTATTAAATAATTTTTTATTGAATTATTTTTAATATATTACGTATTACAATAATGTACTTTTGCTTTTGGGTAAAATGACTTTAAAATACCCATTCTCTGATGTCATCAGTGATGCAAAATTCAAGATGGCTGCCCAAAAAAATTTTTTTCCTAATTTTTCTTGATCATATGGTACAAATTGATGATGATTGCTATTGTGAAATATCGCTAAATGGTCAGGTCTAGGTATATTTCTCTTAGAAAATAATTTATTATGCAAAATATTGCACATCCAACTTGGAAAGGATAATAAAGAAATAATAAAATATGTTCTTCTGACATAAACCAAAGAAATTTAATTAATACACCCATATCCCACATAGCACCAGATTTTTGTGTGATGATTCATCATAGCAATCATCATTAATTTGTACCCACTATTTAGAATTATAACTGATTATTCACTTCAATGATTGTAAAAAAAAAAAAAAAATTGTTTTAAATCTGTCATTTTGAAAATGGTGACCATTTTGAAGGATTGATGATGACATAAAATAAAGACTGTTATCTGAAAGAAGAATGGCCACATTCACACTATAAATGTGTGATACAAAGTTTATTTATTATACGCAGTACAGTATAAAGTATTTTAATTATAAAATTAAAATACAATTAATTTACAATACCTTATTTTAATATTCATTCAGTATCCTTGCAAGATAATCAATGCATTCTTTAATGATATATTCAAAGTAAAATTTAATGATTACAAAAGTAAAAAAAAAAAGTGCCTCATTCAAAACAATAAATAATCAAAAACCTATTTTGATGATATATAACAACTAAATGTATTAATATTATATTTTTAAATGTGTATATTAACTTAAAAATTGTATATTCACTCACTTTTATGAATTAAAATTCGTATTAACAGTATTATATGATCATCATAACTGTAATTTTTTTTTACTATAATTGCAAGTTATTTTGAGAAAAAAAAAATGATTTTGGGCATTACGCAATTAATAATCAACTTTATAAAGATAAAAGTTATTAAATATAAATGTAAAATATCATTTGCCAGTATTTTCTTAATTCTAAATCATAATATCATAATTTGTTTCAGACATATCCAAATCAAAGGACATATCACCTCAAATGAAATAAAAATAGGGTGAAAAAAGAAATAAAAATTTCATTCGGCATAAAACTAAAAATAAATTTGTCATATACTAATTAAACTTTTTAGTCAAGTTAAAATCTGCTATCATTGTAAATCTAAGGTATTTTCAATAATAAAAAAAAAAGGAGGGGGAGGAGATCATTTCATGAATTATGCAATAAACAATCAACTTTATATGATCAAAAATTATTAAATCTAAGTTAAAAATAATATTTACTTGCTAGATTTTAAATCATAATCTTGTAATTTGTTTCAGACATATCCAAGACCATGGCGACATTATCAAAACTTAAAAAACTATAGTATTAAAAAAAAGTACAAATTTCATTCAGTATAAAACTAAAAATAAATTTTGATCATTATATTATTAATAATTAATTTTAAATTATGTATTGTATATGTATTAATTAAAATATTCAGTTGAGCAATTTTAAATTAAAACTTTTATAAATGTTAATTTCAGTCAAATCAAAATTTCTAGTATTGTAAACACATTTTCAATTAAAATAAAAAAAAAAAAAGGAGGGAGATGATAGCATTATGCATTTAATGATAAATTTTATATTAAAAAAAAAAAGAAATACAAATGAAATAAAGAAGTTTCGTGCTTTTAATTTTTATTTAAATGACTCCTATTTTTTCCATGTATTATTCGAAAAATTGTTAGAACATTTGAAGAAAAGTATTACTACATGTAATAAATTGCAATATCTCATGCTATAAAAAAGACCACAGCTAGCATATTACAAAATGTTTATTTAATATGCATAGTATATACTGTAAAAAAAGTCTTACATATTGATTACAATATGTGAACATAGAATGCATTAGATACATATTTTCTTTTTTAATATGTCAGAATTTTTATTTTTGTTTGAAGTTAATTGTGCGATTAGGTTTTGGTAATGTACAGTTCTATAATTTGGCTATCCTTTATGGTCAATAACACTCAAGTGAGATAGATATTATTAAACATTCCTTTTTTAATTCCAAATAATTTTACATAAATATATAATCATCAAAAATGGAAAGATGTTTAATCCATTATGCTGCTTTTACATATATTTAAATAAATCAGCAATATAATATTATATATCTTTATATAACAGCAATAATAAAATAATAATCATACATAAAAATGCTCTTTTTAGCCAATAGTAATTTTTGTCCTTTTCAATGTGCTTTAACTAATTACAATTATGATCTTATAAAAAATGAGAGATGTCGCTACGTATGCAATGTAGACCATAACTGTAAATTAATTAAAATACAGTGAAAAAGGCAAAAATTAATATTTGCCAAAAAGAGCTTTTTTATGTATGATTATTATTATACATATTATTGCTATTATATAAAGATATTTTATATTATATCGTTGATTTATTTAAATAAATATATGACTAAATAATTTTACATAAATATATGACTATGAATTTTAAAACAATGAAACTTCAGTATGGGATTTTTTTTTTCAGAATACTAATTAACATATTTTGTGGAAGAACACAAAAAATTGTCAAATGCAAGTTTATTCTCTCTTTCTCGGTCTATTCTTCTGGAAGTTTGCACAGTAAATCATACTTTTTTTTTAAGAATATTGAAATATTTTTTTTAAGTTTATAGCTATATTACATTTTCAATTAGAATCATAGCAGCAACTAATATCACCAAACACCACATTACTTCTTCAATCTATGGATCAAAGAATTGTCACAAGCTTCAAAATGTACTAACTTCAACAACTAATGTAGCATTTTGTTGACATTTTGGATAAAGATGTCAATGATAAATTGATGACAATATTAAATAGCTTTTTCAATCACACAAGGAAGAATTAACTAATGTGGAATTGATGCAACTGGATTTAGAAAAGAAAATCAACTAACCTGTAGAGAAGAACTTTGATATTAAAAAAATTGAAGGAACTGATTTTGTATCACAAGGCCATGAACAACATTTTTAATGAATTTGTCCCTGACTTAAGTCAATAAATGAGACTTTATAGTATGTTGTAGGTAAAGAAAAACAAAAAAGCAACTCAATCATTTTTTCTAAACTTTTTCTCTAGAGATTTTCCATCATAAACATTTGGTGTACTTCTTCCAAAAAATCTAAGATTATCAAAGAATTTAAAAAATAGTGATAGACCTTTAGAATGAAAAATTTATGACTCAAACAACTGGATGACAATAAGTGCTGAATAGATAGATTACAAAAAAGAACAACTTTAGGCTAAGTGGGTTTTTTTTTTCTTTTTTACATAGATTTAAGTTGTATTATCTTGCAAACACACATATTTTAAGTGCAATAACATAATACACAGCACAATTCACTCATGTATATATTATACATGAAGATTTTTTTTTAATTGCTATATATACTATGTTAAGTTATTTGTTAATACAATATTCAAAATTTATGGCACAATTTTTTATCTGCAGGAATGAGCTAAATTTTTCCCCATAAAAAAGATTTTATATGATCTTGTTTTAGGATGATTTTTGGGAAACCAATTGTCCTCATTAAGTGGGGTAAAAGTGTATATATAATCATATATGGTACACAGAGAAAAAAAATGGCTGCTTGAATATCATAAACTTTGCAAATTTTAATGGGTTTTTTTTATTATTATTTTCATTTTTGTTTGTTTACATTTTTTTGGGATAGCATATAATTGAAGTCATATACTTAGATAAAGCATAGTTCACAGCTCCAATGTATAATAGATAACAACTCCATTCTATTTGCAAACAGTGAAAATAACCTTAAAAAATTTTTGGATTAATAAAACTTGAAGATTTGGAATGTAAATAAAGTTAAATCAATGACAATATATGGCAAAATTTAAAATATTTAGAGTAAAGTAATAATCAAGATGTGGAAACTGGATAATTTAATGATGGAAATAATGATAAAGAAATCAATCTGAGAAAAGAAATGGTTAAATAAGCTTTTAAAAAATGTAGAAGAATATTGTGTAATTCCTAGTTAAAAAAGAGGTTTATTATATTAATAAGATTTACATAGTCAAACAATGTAATAGAAATAAATTATCAAAAATATTAAGACAATACTCTCAAATTGTTTTATCTAATTTAAAAAGGTTGGAATAAAAAAAATATTTCAAGATAAATAATGGTTATCTAAATCATTTTCAATTTTTAAATTGTATTTTTCCAACAATATTTGATGAATTGCAATTGAGAATTTAATTAGATTAAAATTAACTTAGGAATAAATTTTTATTAAACCTAATTTGATTTAAAATTTATTATAAGGTTCCAATACAATGTTGCCCATTTTACTTAATATTATTATTTGACTTATTATAAATTTATATATTAAATCAAACAAATGATATATTTATTGTCATATATAAACAAAATCAAATCATATTTTGTTCAATATTATTAAGTAGAGATAAATTATAGATTTTACATTTACAATGAAGTTAATCTTAAGTTTTTAATTCTATTTTCTTTTTACAATTTTTTTCAAAAATAGCAATACATTTTTAAATAAATTTAATTTAATTATCAGTGATAGTGAAGAAATTTCTTGATTTTAATCTTCATGTAAAACAATTATCAAAAATATGTTTTGAATAAAACAAAAAAAGAAATCAAGAGACACTGCTTTGAAAATTATCTGATCAAAACACATTAAAGAACTTGAATAACTTGATATTGTGATGGTATGGATATGGGATGTATTATAGAAGTGATAAATAAATCATCATCATCCCAAGCAAATTCACCCTTATTTTATAGTTACAGAAAGTGAGCAAAGAACTAGCATTAAAATAATTATAAGTAATAATATACCATCACCAGCAATTACCATTAAGTATCCTTTGAGACTGGATTTAAAAGAGATATACACAAGAAAATTTCAGGATAATCATTAGCTGGCCAATGCCAAACTTAGGATACATTATAAAGGCAATCATCAACATTTCATCTACACATACATGTTTAAGTGCTAAAATATCTACAATAATAACGTGAAAGAATGTTTGGATCCTTATACCAATGCTGATCACCATCAATTCACTGGATCATCAGCTACTATGAAAGTACTGGCCATTAATAACTTAATTATGACATCTATAAGGTGAAGCATGTGGATTTTAAAAAAAAAATTTATCTTTGGATCATCCAAATAATCCTATAGAAAACATCTGGATGTTCTACATATAAATGCACCCATTAATATATATAGCAAATACTGTTTTTGTCTGAAAACTGCTTTGGAATTGCAAGAACTTTGACCAATGAGATCGAGATCAAATACAAATTGCAAATAACAACAACATTATATACAAAAGAACTAACTAATAGCATTCAATTATTGAATTAGTGGAATATTAATATTATACCATTTACATATTTAAAAATGTATAGATACTATAAAAGCAAATAAAATAAAATAATACAGTCCGGATTATGGTGCTTAGCATTAAAAGTGCACTAAGTCAAACATAACAAACAAAGAATAATATACTTTGTCAGGTATACTTACATACTTATGCAAAGTTATTAAAGATAATCAATTAATTAGAAATAAAATTATATATTTAAAACTTAATCTATTCTAGTATTAAATAACTTCCCTGGAATAACTTAAAATAATGACTAATACATTTATTAATTAAAAATAACAATAATAAATGAAAGGTGTGATAAGTACTTTACGATGCAAATAAATGATTCTGACTTTGACTTATAAATATATTATTTCCATAGATTGAAAAACAACAAACTATACATATACCATTATCTGTAGTTTCCAGATATATAAATTCAACTATAAATAATTTCCTTCTTTTCTAAACTAATGTAATACACGACTGTTAATGCAAAATTTGAATAGAAAGATAGTTTTTAAATATTCAGTCTTTTTTACTACCTAGCATCCTTTCAAAATAATATATATATATCATATTTATGACTTATACATTAACTCAGAAAAGAAAGAAATTATTTACAGTTGAATTACAAAAGATATATAAATTGTAATAAATATTAATTTAACACATACATGTATGCATACATGTGTATATCTAATAATATATATTTCAATCATTAATAAACCAATATAAATTATTCTATTTTAATAAATAAATGACTGATTTTAGATATATGTATGCATGTAGCTATGTGCACACTCTGTTCATTATAATATCCTAATAATATTTGATTTGTTGATAATAAATTCATTAAATCTATAGACCTTATTCTACAATATATAAAGAAGTAAATGTTAACTGTATCTACACCTGCTCAAATATAAAAATACTTCCAATAATTAAATTCCAATTTGTATCCAAAATTATTTTCAACAATATCTTGTTTACTTAAATTATCTGGAGTTTGATCTGTCATTTAACTAAAGCATATTGGATAATTTCATTATAACTTTTAAAACAAGTCTTTTATAACCTATAATACAATTCTAAGAAAATCTATCTAGTTTCCATCTTTTGAAGAATTTAAATCTTGCCCAGTTTAGCTTATTTTCTTCTCAAATATTTTTTTTCTCTTATCTGGATAGTCAATTTTTAAATAAAATTACTTATTTTTAAAACAAATGAATATAATAAAAATAACCTTAGAAGAGAATAATTATTATTTTTTTTTTGGACAGTAACAAAAATAAATCTTCATTAATTTGCCAATTTCTTCCAAAAGTGCTTCATATCTTTGTTTCTAAGATAGATATCATGCATGGACTGTATATGTGTGACTGGCAATAATTTATTTTGGTTGTGCTGCTCCTGCATATAAGACAGCACTAGCATCTCAAAATCAATAAGCTGACTCTTATGATCTTGTCTGTGATAGAGCACTAGGCAGGTTCTTATTTTCATATCTAGGATAGAGTATATATAAAGTAAATGCTGGTAGTCCTCAGCTTCATTTAGCTTCTATAATTTGGTGAACTGTAGTCAAGCAAGTGATCATCACATATTGAAAGATGAATTTGCAGAGAAGTCGTCTTCTCTGGAAGTTTGAATTCAACCATTATGGAGAAAAGCAAGAATTGTCCTTTCTTTGCAGCTGGCTTACACTTTCTCTACAGCTACATTTTTTATAACTCATTCAGTTAATCTTTAATTTGAACCCTACTATTTCAAGTCTATGCAAAGGAATCTAAAAACAGGTTAAATAAATAAGTCGTTTTCCATCTTGATTAATAATTTCACCACATCATTTTGTTTTTCAATTTACATTCATTAAAAAATTTCTTTTAAATAAAAACAGATTATAGGATTAAGTATAGTTAATACACATTATAAGAAACATAGTTACATTAAAATATTTTTATTTTTGTCAAAATAAGAAAAATGAAATTATTAATAAGACTTTTATATTTGATTTTAAATAATATGCAGTATTTCCAAAAATATCAATTAACATCACTATTCAATCAAAATTTTCTTTGTTATTCCAGGTTTTATAAATAATTTATATATTTAATTTTTTCTGTGTTAATTTCTAATTTTCCTTCTAAGCTTTAAATATATCTACACACACACACTACAATGTGTGCCACAAAACCAATTTCTCAATATTTATTGAATGAATAAATAGGTGAGCCATGGATCAACTACTTGAAAAAAAACCTGAAGTTGCTTAGGAATTCTCAACTACCTAAAAAATCTCTATTTCAGATCTACTTACCCATTAATCACTAAATTATAAGATCATAAAATTTTGATATATACATATGACTGAAATTAAATGACATTACTGGAAAAAATTTTATCAACTTTGTCTGACTTGTATATATATTGAGTGATTAGCTAAATTTTCTTTACACTATCAGAAAAAAAATCCTAAGCCTGATTAGAATCTACCCAGTCTAAACTCAAATCCAGATCACAAAAATAATAAATAAATGTACTATCACTGTATCAAATCTTTAGGATCAGGATCATTAAGTGATATCATGATATATCTTTAACAGTTCTTGTTACCATACTACTTATTTTTGCTATTGCAATATGTCTAAACAATTGATTTTTATATTCCTATGAGAGTGCCCAGCAATTTACTTAAGTGCTCAATCTCATTATTAATAGATATAGAATATGCAGTGCTGAAAGGAATAGATAAGCAGCATAAATGTTGCATGAAAAGTGTGAATAAACTATAGTGAAACAATATATACTAATACCCATCGTATCATTCTGAGAAAAGCAGTGCAACAACTGAACCTAACATTAAATAAAACTCATTATAAGAATATTAGCAAAATTTTAATGGCAGTTAAGTTTTACTAATATTTTACGATGAGTATTGTTATTAGGAAAACACTTGCTGAAATGTTGATGAAACAAAATTCTAAACTTAAATATTAGTTTTGATCCCATAATAATAGAGAAACAATATGGATATGCAATATACTGAGAAAAAGTGGCAAATAGTAGTTGTATTAAAACAACTAAGTTGATGCAGCTGGTTGATGCCATGAAGTCAGAAGACACATTATCCATCTTAGAAATTATTAGTTAGCCACTGAAATTAGTGAACATAAAAATAACTTCTCCCATAACATAAATCATAGACCCTGTAATAGAAGATTATGATGGTACATCACCAGAAGCATGAGCAGAAGAAAAATCCAGATTAGAGCTGACATATTTTTCAGGTGATTTCATCAAAAATACTCATCTCAGCTCATTCAGGAAAAAAATAAGAGGATGACAGAACAGTAACATGATCTAGATGAGTGAGAAATCAGAGAAGACCGTGTAAAGATTTAAAGACTATATTTGTAATTAAAGATGTGAATTATTTTCTAGAGTGAGGGAAAGAATGTACTGTCTGACTAAATTATTAACACTCTAGACAATTGATGTATGCAGTATGTGCATTTAAATAGATTATGCAAATGTACACTAATTATATAGATTATTCAAGGTGCAATAAAAACTACAGAAATCAGTGCAAGTAAAGTTATAGTGTGAATTGTTACAGGTACATTACAGCAAAGCTTTACAGTAGAGAACTAAATGATAGTCATGCATTCAGAGAGACAGTAAAACCACAGTACACTTAATAAAAAAATGAATATGTGAAGAATATCTGTACATAGTTAAAGATATATGCTGAATAGTACCTATAAAGAGATATTTTGATGCATTAAATCTTGTCTCATATCCGATAAAGTGTATTTGTTAGACAAAGATTTATAACTATTTACAACACTGTTCAAAATATATATTTGTTCAGGATTGAGTTAATAAACTCTGTTTTATTAAGTTTTCATCCTAATGTTTGAGTTTTATTGGAGACAAAAAATATTGATGTATATATAGCTGGAAATATCAATTTTGCCTCTCTATATACCATTTACTTACAGGTACTTGATCCCAATTGTGCATCAGTGCTGAAATTACCAATGATCACATAAATTGTGCTGCAAAATGTGGTATTAAAAAGTACTTCATTTCTAAAAGGGTGTAATAAATTATGAGCAGGTTGGAAGATGTTTGTATGGTGAATGTTATTAGAGTTAGAAGAATGAAAGTAGAAAATACAGCATTTGTCTCATGTTTTGAAAAAAACTGATAATCCAAAAACCTTAGCATAAGCATATTACTCTGAAACAGTAGCCATACCTGAAAAGCATACTTAAGGCTGGAAGTGCATTGTTCATTAATTTGGTTTAGAAAAACCTAGTCTTGTGATTCAGGCAATGAATCTCAATTTGCTGTTATTGATTTTGGAAATGTGGTTATCATTACATATTACCCAAAATCTGTCTCTTAACTTACATTTTATAATATCCACCATTTTATGTTCTGCGGTGTTCACTACCACTAAATGAAATATCAACATAAAGCATATCATCAACTAATTCTAGCATCATGCCATCTTAATACATCCATTATGATTACACTATTAGTTCACCCATTTCTTTGTCTTTTTTGAAGTTCACACCTTTAATGTTTTTTTTTCTTAATATCTAAAATAATATAATCACTTATTGGAGCTTTTCCATTATTCACAGATTTAATTACATGTCTCATCCCATTTAATATGCTTGGAATTTCAAAAGATGATATCATAATTGTAGGAGTCATTCTGTAATCTTTCATTATAGTTTTTGATAAAATTATTTTGCATATTTTACAATGACATCCCTCTTTTTACCAATAGTACTATCTTTTCTTCTTATTGCTGAAATAATTTTCCTTCGAATAACACCAAGACATTGTTCTATATTTTCGATGTTTTTGTCCTCTTCTACATCTTTCCTTAAAATTTCACAAGTATATTTCTTTATATTAGTGTTAATTCTTTTTTAAACCATTTAAATGATTTCCCAGATATTTAATATTTTCAATTCATTATTATTAAATATCTTCATATTTTTTCTAGTCTTCATATAATATCTAAACTCATTTTTTTGTGAATTGCTTCCCTTTATGCCCTATTTATCTCTGGTATAACAACTCTTGGTAAAGTGCATTCTTATTAATTTCTTTTAAGTCTAAGCCATACTCAAAGTTTATTAACATTTTAAAATGATTTGCACTGCTAGCATAAATTGATCAGAGTATTTCTGAAAGATATGCAAATCAACTATTAATATTATCATTTTAATATCTGGCTTTTTGTCTCTCTAACATTATATTAATAGATGACCACATCCAACATTTCATCTATTAAACAAAGTATGTCAAATAGATATTTACTATTAATAAAAATATAACCTAACTCTGTTATACCTTTTGGATGCTTCCATGTCAATTTCTGTCTCAATTTATTTCAAGAACAGAATTTATAGTATGCAATTTTTCTTTGTTAATAAATTTCACAATTTTTTGTCTTTTCTTATTTCTGTTTTAACCGAATTTATCTGCAGAATTTTCATCTTTCAATTTTAGAAAATGCTGTTTGGTTTGATTAAAGGCCTTATAAACATCTACATACAAATTCTCTATTTTTTATTAAAAGTGAGATTTATCTACATTTAATATCATCCGTTAAGTTGAATAGCTAATCCTTCCATTCTATTTGCTGCTCTATTTTTTATATAAAATGGATCCCACGCTAGTTCTGCTTCTAATATTTGTGCTATTATAATAAAGTATAGAACCAATTTTCAAATCCATTGCCATCATGTTTTCTTGTAATTTAATATGGCCATACTATGTTCCATTTAATATTTATACAGTTTTTACAATTAATAGTCTTTCTTCACTTAAAAATGGTCTACAAATGAAAGTAGATTTATAAAAGATCAAAACTGAATGGCAGACTAAGTCTGTAGTTTAGGGATTCTGAATATCTTCTGTCACTGGTAGCAACTTCTCCTTTGTCTGACAAATTTACAGCAATCAGAGAATGGGGTACCATAATTTATTTTTTATTAACATGATTATAGACATAAAAAAAATATTATAATTATCAGATATTTGAGAAGGAAGATCACAATGTTTTCTTGATTTGAAAATCAAAGATAAAAGCAATTAAATTCTCTGCTCAAGCAGATATGTTGATAACAGCCTATCCATGTTCATTCACATTATTAATATTGATATAATAATAACTGCAATGACAAGAATTTATGAACTGGTAATTCTCAGTCCCTTTAAGACCACAAAGAAAAATCAAATTCTCTTCTTTCATTACCAAACTCCTTTTTGTAGGCGCATATATATATATAAAATACTCGACAAGTAGGCTATAGGTAATGTATATATATTTAGAAGTTAGTGCACTGTTGCTTCACTTGGCTTGTACCTAGATAAAGTCAATATTAAATAAGTGAAACATTGATATATAAATCTGAGTAAAAATTATATATATTAAATTAGTTCATTAATAAACAAGTTTAAAAAAGGAATAATGTAGTTTATAAATTAATGTTGTATATATATATTGATATGCAAGAGTAATTTTATTAATACTTCATATTCTAAAAAATTTTATTAGCTTATCTCAAACATGATATTATTAATTTCAACACCTTATACAGTGATCATTAAAACTTTTTAACATGCCATTATCTGCAATAAATTTTCATATATAATAGCAAAATTATGAATTTGCACTAAAATGATATTAGAATTTAATACTTTTTGCTCAAACATGTACACCATGTTAGAAATTAATAAAATTTAATACACTATAAACTTAAGATATGTGTGTATGAATGATTTTGTAATAGCAATGATAAATTAATATTTATGTTCAAATTATAAATACTTCAAAATGACTTTAAGATAGTTAACATAATTTTAGCTGATTGTTTTAAAATGCATGTGTATGCAACAGTCATTATAACTATTTTAAATTTATGACAACTTTATATTAAAACTTTAGTATAAAAATTTCAATTAGTTTTTATCTATTAAAGATCAATTATTGTAATAATAAATAAATAAAAAAACAAGATTTATTTTGATCTGCATACTTTAATATTTTAATTTTATTTAACTATAAACTGCAAAATATTTATTTAATATTATTATATAACTTGAAATATTTTGTTTGTAAAGGAATACTGTAATATCTAAAACAAACATTCTAACTGGCAAGTGTTAATGTATGGATCATTAAACAATTAGAATCTACTTCAAAATTAAATAGGATAAAATTTGATTAAAAAAAAAAAACTTTAGTAAATCGCAATAGCAATTGTGACTTAAATAATGACATGAAATAAGAGTCTATAAAAGATGTGGAAAAGAAGAGCCTATAAATATAGCTGAACTTTACTGACAACTTCTCTTGGTTTTTTGTATAAGCATTTGTCATAGATTCCTATATTCTTAATTTTAATAATCATGCAGTCTAGCAGCTCTTTCAAAATGAAAGGCTAAAAAGCCAAAGAATCATTCATTTTTAGAAGCAATGGCATTCTCAATTGCCTTAAGTTGCTAACATCTAATTTGGAGCACCATTTAAAAACAAAAAATGTTATAAGTTAATGGAAAGAAGAATATTTTACAAGTTAATTTCAACAAAATGCTTAAAGGAAGTGCTGCTATACTTTATCTTCCTAATTTAATTACTGCAAGGAGAAAACAAACCTACTATGAATAACAACTTATTTTTTGCTCATTTTCATTAATGACCTTTTCTCAGAAAAGGAAGATTATCATCCTAAAAATTTTCAAAAAAGGATCAAGGGAATTACTTCAAAATTATAAATTGTTTAAAGAACTTTAATTTAATACTTAACATCTTTTTTATTATTTTACAATTGTTTGTTATTAAAATATACAACCTTCATATTATATTGCTAATACATAGATATATTTAAAGGAGAATGATATTGGAAAAACGTGTATTTTATAAATTAAAACATATACTTATATTTAACATAGAAATAGCATTTACTTGCATAAATGTTTGTTCTAATAGTAAAATTGTTTTAAATTAATATATATGTACCTATATAATAGCATGTTTATTGATCTTTAAAAATATTTTTCAGGCTTTCATGGCAAAGAATTTTTCTTAGGTATTTGATGCTATATTATCATTTTAGTAGCCCATGACTTATATATATTTGGAGATAAATGCACTGTTGCTTAAAGCTAAGACATTAATGTATAAAAACACTTATATTAAATATTTTATGATGAAGTACATATATCATGTTTCCCTGAAAATACGATCAGATCTTATATTAGTTTTTGCTCCAAAACACATCGTAGGATTTATTTTCAGGGGATCTCTTATTTTTTCATGTACAAAAATCTATATTTATTCAAATACAAAAATGTAGAATTATTCAAGTACTTCTTTTTACAGAAAATAAGATTATTATCCTGGGAATCCTCCACAATTCCTCTCTTGTACTCACTGGAATAGCTTTATCTGAGATTATTCCATTTAAATTTACCATTAAATCAAGGGTTAATTGAAGACTTATAACAGAAGAATGGTAACAAAAATGATTACAGTTAAGAATAATTTGTCCACATAAAAGCAACAAAAAAATTCAGGCACAAAAATTCAGAAAATGTTTTTGTATTTCACACGTGCACATTAAGTACATTCATTACAACACATGGGAATATTGAATTATGAAGACACAACCATGTTCATCCGTTATCAAGTGTATACATTATAAACATTTTTCAAATTACTTCTAATAGCTCTAGTTGGGCATTTTTTTAAAAAACTTTTTTTTAAAAGAAAGATTAATGATTTAACTTAAGCTAAACTTTAATTATTAAAATCACTTCCATTATTTATTCTTTTAGAAGGAAAAAAATGTTTAACAAATCAAACTGATTTTTTTTTTTTATAATGAATATTTAAAAGCTACCATGATGAACTCTATAACTAAATCAAGCAGTCAATATAAATAACACATACAACATGTATGCTATTACTGATTTTCTTCTTTTCTGAGCCAACATATTATCTGGTAATTAATGAATATACTCACAGAAAAGGTAATTTTTTAATATTCAGCTTTATTCTGCCTAATATACTTTCAATATATTTAATATATCACATTCATAATGGTATGATTACAAGTTCTTTATTTCAGGGTATACTAAGAAAAGCTTGTTTAATACTTTAAAATAAAAATGTTAAAAATATCAACAAACTTTTTTTAATATACATATTGCATGTATTATTTATATTCAATTCCAATTTTATGAGAAAAGTTTAAAAAGATTGGAATTAAGTCAAGCATTTTAAATTTAAGTATTAAATATAAATAAAATAAGCACCATTTAAAAATACATAAATGAAATTATAAATTGTCCAATATAATACTCGCTCGGGGTAGATAAAATTTTATAAATTTGTTAAATCATTCATAAAGTCAATAAATTGGTTATCTTAGCTCCAACATTTGGCTGAGAGAAAATTGTTTCTCTATACAGATAGAATTATGTTGTCAAAAATGGTCAATGGGCAAAGAGCTAAGTACCATATAATGTATATCATCATTTATTTAATACATTAATGTCAGTAATATCTGGCAGACAATCTTAACTAGAGCTTATGTTTGGAATAGAGGTTATATTATGCGCATTCTGAAAAATCATGCTAGGGCTAGGTCTTATTTTCAAAGAAACACAGTAGTAGATAAAAGTAGATATTAAAATTATATGATATCCATGATAGTGAAATTGATATGAATAAAGACTGATGCTATTGTTTTATAGAAATTAAAGATTAGATAAAACATATTAATTTATTACAGTTACTCTTCATTTTTATTAAAGCATGTTTTATGCTTATTGTAAACAGTTTTCTTTAATAACATTGAGATTGTTCAACATGTATTGAATCATTTACACATATTTAGGATACAAAGATATACCTGAGTTATAAAAAAAAATTTGTATTTAAAGACATTATGAGAAAGCATCCTACTATTATTAATATTCATCTATTTATTATTAATATTTATTTTTTTATATATTATTATTAATGTAAATAAAGCATATTTTATTCATTTAAATTAGCTTGACTTTTGTATTATGTTTATTTATATCATCATACTGTAAGATAAAATTTTATGGCCACATTATATTTTGACTTATTTGTTAAATTCATAAAATTATAGGTTTTAATTATTTATTTCATGTCAGTTGTTTAAATACATGCTTTAAGAACATATAAATATTTTGATTATCAAATGTAGATGAATACAATAAAATACCCTTTGTTATCCAGCTATAGATTGATGAATGTATTTCTTTATCTGCATAGCTCTAGTGGTAGTATTTTAAAACTCTGAGACTCTCTTACATTCTTTTTTGTTATATTTGTCATTCCCTAATGAGCTATGACCTACATTTTATAGCATTATAATGTCTACAACGATTTATTAGAAAATAATGACATTAAAAGGCCAGCCAACCATGCAGATAACCAATCAAAAATAGATTTGATTAAATCAAAATTACAGTGTAATTCACATGTGCATGCATCAGTTAATAAACTTCTAAACTCATTTACTGTGATGCCAGTGCAAGAAAAATTTATAACTAAACTAAGAATCCATAAGATTGTAACTAGCTTGACAAGATAATGATAGGACATAATCCTCTAATAATCAGCAACAGTGCCAAGATCATTAAATAATTTTATTTTACCCCCCTCCCACACACACACATCCCCATTAACTACTAGTTGTTGTAAGTTTTAATACTATGTATTATAACTTTTAAGTTACTTTTCAATTTGCCATTAAAATTTAATAACTAAGATAAAAATTATCAATATAGATAAAAAAAGTAATAAATAAATATTATTAAACAGATTTATTTTTTTTTTAGTTTTAAAAATTTATAAGATACTCAAGTTTTTAACAAGAATGAGAAAGATATCAAAATGTTCCTTAAATATTGAAGTATTTTTTTATGAAATGGCTTGGTGGTCACACTATATATATGAAATATAATTCTGAATAAGTTGCATATTATGTTTTCAAACTAAAGTTCAGTAATTCATAACAAAAACATATTAACTAAGAAAGTTACAATTTATGACAAATATATATAAGATATGGAGAAACAAAAGCTAGTTTGTTAGCTCAGCTTTCACAATATATTTATCAACATAAAAGATTTTCCCTGTACAGTTTAGCTTAGTGATAAAGTGTCAGACTCTCTGGAATTTGGGATCCTAAGATAGATTCCAGTGCTGGCTCTTCTAACACTTACTAATATGAAAGATTGAAATATAATCCTCAACATAATACTAGTCTTTGGTAATAAAAACTGATTGTAATTATTAGCTTTCAGAAAATTAGCATTGTATATAGTGAATGAATTAAATGACAGAAAAATTAAAAGTAAGGAGATTTCGATATAACTTATTCTGATCGTGTATTGAACCAGAGATCTAGTAGTATATGAGTGAGCAGGCTTTGGAATTTTGATAATAATTATGTATAATTGTAAAATTAATTTTCTATCAATTGATAGCTGTGAGTTTATAAAGTGTGCAGCATTGAAAGCACATTTGGCTTATAAGTTTTCATGTTATATAATGATAATGTATTAATACTAAAAAGGTATATTAATTTGTGAAGTTTAATGATTAATATAAAGTTATATTGGCTAAAAAAACATTTCTTTAAATTACCATTATCATCTGTTTCTTAAAATGAAATATACAAACTATATTTATATGAATTAACTATTCAAACAATATTTAACAATCCATCTAATCAAATTACTGGAAGTAATTATACGCCATTATTGATATTTATGCCAAAAAAAACTAAACAATTAGTCTATCCATCCCAATTGTTTAAATAATGCCCATCTCCAGCTGAATGTTGAATAAACTAACTAATCCTTTTAAAATACTGAACAAAGCCTATCTCATATAAATACCAATCTAAAGATCACATATATTTTAAAACAAGTAATAATCACAATGCAATTTACATTTATAAATTACAGCAGTCTTGAGATTGGGATTCCATAAGGAATGGACATTATTTATTATATTGATTAGAAATGATTAGTTGGCTTAGCAGCTAGCTAAAGATTGGTGTTGGAAGCCATGAAACAATTGTACTTGATGAGCTGTGTGATTAATTAATGCTGGCTGTATATTACTGATAATTTGATCAATTGGATGTTGAACATTGTTTGAGTAGTTAATTTATATATTATTTTTAATTTTGGCTATTAGTGCATGTTTGGCTTATATATATTTTAAGTTATTATGATGTATATAATTACATTAATTATTTATTATTTATTTGTTAACAAATCAGATTAACAACAATGATTATAATTAAAGTATGCATGATATATTAATTTGAATTTTTAAATAAAACAAATGTGAAAAGAAATCATATGACATCATTAATAGAATTTGCAGTTAATCAAATCAACTATAAAATAAAATATTGAACAAAAAAAGTGATAAGCATAAAATCAAAACAAATGTCTATGATATATTTTGTGTGAATACTCACCATAAGTAACATATCCAGATTGAGATTTATCAACAGAATTATACAAAACATTAGCATCTTTGGTTGTCGCCATAAACAAACGTTTTAACATTAAAGCCAACTGTTCCTCAGTCACATAATTTCCAAACAACTAAAATAATTTGCACATATTAATATGATTCTATGTTTATGTTGAGAGAAAGAAAAAGGAAGAATATACTAAATATAATATTATAGACATCTATATGTTAAGATCTCTATTTAAAAGCAGATTATAACTAAGAGAAAATAATACACAATCATTAATATTTCTTATACATTAAAATAATGAAAATAAAATTTTATTAATCAAAAAAATAAACATATATGGTTAGGAAACATTTGGTTTTACAATAAATCATAATTAAGAATATAATAATGAATAATAGTAGCTCAAATACATTATAATTTATGACAACAATTAATTTATTAGCTTGATCTTACACCAAACTAAGCATCACATGACTTTCCCAGTTTACATTCTACTCTGGAAACATTTATTATACACATGAGTAATCAATAAATAAGATGATAGTGTTAAATAAATTCTCAGATTACTCTCTGACTATTGGACTACATTTTTGTAAAGAACTGGCTTGTAAATACATCCAAAAATCACCTTTATTTTTTTTTTTTAGTATTATATAAGTAACTGATTTAAATGTTTCAAACAACTTAAGATTTGAACTCAAGTCAACTTTGTGTGTACAGCAATATACGGCATTAGATAAATAATTACATATCTTTGACACTTTGGGATATGAATGTACAATCTACTATTCCCCACAGCCAGAAACAAGTCTTGGAGTTTCGTTAACACTATCAACTGGTATTCATCAATTATTCATGTTTATAATAGAAAGATCTAGAATAAAGTGATAGAATGATTACTACTTAATGCAGTTGTTAAAAATAAAATTAGAGATTTGTGTAATATTTGGTGCCAAAGACCCAAAGTGTCTACAGTTAGTATATAACTGAGTCACTAAAATATTTAGCTACTGATTTACTTATCAGAAGGTATAAGTATTCAAACAAATAATTCTTATTAATTAAAACCATGTCAAATAGTTACAAATATTGAAATAATTAAAAATGTTCAATTAAATAATTGGCAAAATAGTCAGTTGGAAAAAAACTGGATGCAATTTTCGTAACCTTCATCCAAAAAAAAAAATATTCTATCAAAATCAGATATAAAATGTTTTTTTTTTTTGTTCTTTTCATCAATTATTAATCAAAATATGTATATATGAGAAATTAATAAAGATTGGGGGGGGGGGGGAGTCCATAATGATAGAGATAATTTCTCATGATCAGAACCAACAGATTAGTTAGATAAATATATATATGTAAATAAATAAAAACAGCAAAACAAAAACTATGCAGAAAAATCAAAACAATTTAACTTTAATCATAGAATTCAAATGTTCAATGTTTAACTGTCCTACTATGTGAAAAACTGACAAATCACTTTGTAGGATACATTTACTGCAAGATAACATCTCTCATCAGTTACCTCAATCATCCACAATAAACTGAAATATATTAAACTACAACAATTACTTAATTTTAAACTCCTAAAAAAATTTCTAATCAATATAAATTATCAATTGGTTTTCTCGTCTAATACAATCTTTTTCATTCTGTTTGACTTGAAAAGATTAAAAAATCAATTGTTATAATAATAAGAAATTTAATAGCTGTAGTTCAATTAAATATTATTTATAGTTTAGTTTTTGACATTTTAAATTATATATTTTCAAATAGTCTTCATATGCTAGCATGTTCTGAATACAGGTCATTTTATAAAATTAGTATATGCAAAAGCATCTATTTATGGCAACGAAAAGGATCACAATTAAATTTAAAGAAATATCACAGGGTAGACAAGTTGCATTAAACAGAAAGAAATGTTTGGGTATTTAAAATAGTATCAATAGTTATAATTTTAAACCAAGCTAATTATTTAAAGATGAAAATAAAACTTATGAACATTAATAAACAGGAAAAACTTATACAAATTGCATAATAAATCTTAAAAATGTAAATATGATGCATAGCTTCTACAGTATTTTATTTAAAACGAAAACAATGGTTGTTTGTTTGGTGTAAGATTGTATGGTTTCAATCACTGAATTTATTTATGATTACACAATAAATTCATACCTAATGAAATAAAAATAAATTACTAATGTTAAAAGTAAAAATAATTATTAATAAAATAATAATTTTAAATATTTATTTTACATATTGTTATTATTTTTATTTTAAAATGGAATATTTAAGCTAACACATGCTTACTGTTAATAATTAAATAACTTTATTGCTTGAGTATTCATGAGAAGTATGAATACTGAAAATTCCAGACCAATAGGATATCATATTTCAGAATCTGACAATCTATCACTGTATTAAACCACATAGGGCTTGCATAGTGCTGAAATTAATGTTCGTGAAGAAAAGAAAAAAATAAAAGAAAGAGAAAAAAAAGACAAGGAGTCTTTTCTAGAAAAAAAAAATGGGACTTTTCTAAAAAAAACTTGCTTTTAAAATATTAATATTGTCATTAAAATTTTTCTTCAACATACAGACTATTTTATTTGTAAAGCATTAACAGAGAAGTACATTAATTATTCAGCCTAATTTTCAGCAGTTATTCCTTTTTTATCTTTGTTTTGTTTCTTTCAAATATGAAGATTCCAAGCAAAGGTATTTATAAAATATATAATAAATCACAAATTCTATTAAAATGATTTGCTTGAAAGGCTGTGAGAAATTTTACTATTTATCATACCATAAAATAAACATCTGTTTAACAAAATTTGTTATGAATGTATAAAAGCAATGAAAAACAATCAATCAACAAACAAATTTATTTATCCAAATTGATTTATGTTATAATATCAAACAAAATCTTATTAAATCTTAAAAAGATGATGAAAGTGATTTTTTTTTTTTAATTTCATTATTTATTGCCCCTACCAGACAACACTCATTCAAAAAAAAAGGACTCTTTTAATAGATGTTCTTCATGACAAGTTGATATGGTAAATTCTAAGTAAATGAAGACCTTTCATAAGTAATTAAAAATTAACATGCATATATAAAATTATCTATGCTTACTGACATTTTAATTTTTTTTGTTTAAAATGTATTTATTTGTTTTTGTTTACATTCACATGTCATCAGATCACACATGTAAATATTTGCATTAATCAATGATTAATTAACAGATTAAAGCATATCAAATAAGTTAAAATTTATTAAATAATTAAAATGTAAATTATGTTTTTACATTACTATAGAATAATAAACTATCAGAAAAATAACATATACTTTATCTCAGTTAAAATTCTCTTGAATATAATATTTCATTGTTTGAGTTTTCACATTCAAAAAAGAAATAAGGCTCTAAAAATTAGGTGCTAAAATTTCAAATTTTTATAAAAAATTAAATTGTTAACAAATAAAATGCTTATTTCAAATATCATATAAGATGAAGTAGGTGTGAATATTAAAACAAGCAAACTCTCTATACGTATATGTGAATATGCTTACAATAAAATATGTTAATTGATTCTTTCATTGAGAATTATTTCTATTATTAATCATCTATTAAATTATTAATATTGTCAATGCAATGATTAGGTGCAGATATTAAATAAAACAATGGTTGATTACAATGCTATCAATCATGAGATCTCATTAAAAAATAAAAAACAAATACAGAGTGCTAGCAATATATATACATAAGAAATACATTGAACTAAATTAATTTCATAAGAAATAAATAATGGCTGACTACACATATACAGCTTTGCCTCTTAAAATAGACAGTAGTAAATTCTATATATCATTACAACAAAATAAAAAATATTTAAACTTATAAGCATAAAAATTTTGCTAAAACTAAATTATATATTTTACAGGTATATGTTTTACTGTTGTAAATATAATAAGAGCTGAATATACTAAATAATTGTGATTGTACAATCAACAATGCAATATACTTGGTATCTGATGGCAAAATTATTGCATAGAAAATTGGCTACCAAATTCTCATTTCAATTAACGTACATAGATATCACTGATGATAAAATGATTGAGTAAATCAAATTAAATGTTGTCTTAGTCTATCTCATGTTCAGCCATATAACATCCATAAATTATAAGTTGTGACAAAAATTCGTAAGATTTATTTCTTTATATAGATAGAATTAAACTCTATAGATTTTACTATAAACACTAACAGCAATACAGATAATGCAAATTTAGGTTTAATTTAATTATGCCCGCTAAACACCATTATAATCTTTTTTTTTTTTTAAAAAAAAAAAATCTGACTTTGAACTATATCAAAACTTTTGCATAACAATTAATAATAGAGGTAAAAATTACATAAAACTTTATAATTAAATTGTTCTTATCATTAATTATAGACTCTAGTATTTAATTTTATTTTGTTATATTATTTGTGATATTCCAAAAGATATTTATGCCAATAATGTAAACTGATTAGTTGCCTTTAAATATAAAGAAAGTAAAAAAAATATTACATAAGTCTGAGAAAAGTGAGATATATATAAACAATGGTAGAATCAATCTAGATAAATCTATTACCTTCACAACATGTTGTCAGGATTACAATCTGATTAAGGTGATGGCCCAATATCCAACACATATATAATGAAAACTTAAGACATGAGAGATGATAATAGAACACTTTAACTGAAAGAAGGAAGATATTATTTATTTATGAGTAGTAGTATTAATTTCACTGTTATATGCATAGACACCAAAATATATGCAATTAAAGTACTTATTTAAAAATGTGATTTAGGATCAAATTTGTGACACTACCCATGCTATTACTAGGCCAAGCTTTAATATGATGATGCCTAGGATAATCATGCATATCTTCTTCATTGTGATAATATTCTTCCTTAGACTTATACCTACTATGCCTGTAGAAATAGTTGGGATAGAATAGAATATTTTTTTTTTTTTAATAAATTTTGACTTATAGATACTATAGATAGAAGTATCTTGATCATCAAAGTATATAATTAAAAATATATAGCATGAAAGATGAAAATCATTCCAATTGCTGCACAAGTAATGCTAAAATTTCACAGAAAGACATATGTCTGTCAATCAAAAACAAATTCAATCTTACTTTGTCTGAGACTTATTTTGTTTAATTGATAATTAGCTATAGAGAATTTCAGTAAGATTTTAACATCGTTTGCATGCAGTAAATGAAAACATCTTTACCTTCAACGAATTTATATATATATAAAATTCCTGGTTTTGACGAATTAACTAAATATTGTTAATTCATTTTTTTAAACAAGGATATATTCATTTCATACCATATGTAAATATAACCACTTTTTGTAGTTTAGATATGCTAAAAAATGATTAAAAGTATTAAGTTAAATTGTTAAAACAATGTTAGAAAGACTGTACTTATTTATATTACACGATGAACCTGGGATGATGGCACTGATCATCATCCCCAAATAAATAAAATATAAAATTAAATACAAAAAGAATGAGCATGAAAAATCATCAAAAATATTATAATTATGTTAATTATAAGTTCACCAGCAATACACAAAAGTAATAATCATTCATTATTATGAATATTCAACAATAAAACTCAACAATCGATCTTATAACTGGATTTGAAATAGATTTACTTAGACTAGGCTAATTATTTAGCCCTTGCCAGTAGCATGGGGCATGTTATTTAAACAATAATTTGGATACACAAATGTAAATGTTAATCCATAAAAAAAAAAAATTAGTGCTGGGATACTAAAACATGCTGATCATCATCAAAGCTCTCTGGTCATTTAGTACCATTAATGTACAAGCCAACTATAAACTTAATTTCTAAATAAATGATTAAAATTAAATGTAGTCCATGGACTTTAAAAGATATTCCCTTTGTACTATCCAGCATCATAATCATCTGGATGTTCATAATACTAAACATAAACCTCTTTTATATAACAGACCATTATGCACAAATCCAGCTCAGAGAGCAAAAGCTCTATAATTGTTATTGTGATCAAGAGATATAACATAAACATATAATATTAAACAAGGCAAAACTCTCCATACAGTAGTATGATTGAGTAGTAGGATTGAGTAAATTCACTGGAATAACTCAAACAATGAAATATCAATTTATTAATAACAATTAAATTGAAATGAAGATAAGATCTGCTGAGTATGCCCTAAATATAAATTTGGCATTCTGATTTTGACTAATATCAAAAGCTATCATATTGTGATTTACAAATATCTCATAATGGGTTTACATAAAACACCTATCAGCACACAGACATGCCTCTATAAAAAAATACATATTTGAATTGTCATAAACCTATAAATGAAATTCGTTTTTATAATATACAACTGATTAATATATATGCTAGTGTGCAAGAAAATGTGTGCACACACTGGCATTTATGTAAAAAAAATAAACCATATTATATTTTCTCAATACACAATTAATTTAATGCCAAAAAACATAAAATGCACATATATATATATAAGCACTCAAATGTGCTATATAATAATTTAAAAATTAATATGTTCAAATTGTCATAAGACTCAATTCGTTTTTTAATAATATATAATTGCACACGTGTGTATATATATATAAAATAGATAGTATGAATTAAAGCTATTAATTCATCTCGTATTTTTTTTATGGTAAGTAAAAGTTTTCTTTAAATAATATTTATTCTTTTGACAGTCCTTCATCAGTTTTTTTTTTTTCAGGTTATTCCTAATTAATTGTAAACATATTTAAAAATATACCAGTAAGGGTTTTTTGTTCTCTAATCTAGAAAGATTTTTTTTTTTTTTCCAAAATAAAATCATCTATAAATCAATCCCCTGCCTTTAGACCCTCAATTTAAGCAAAAATTATTTACTTGTTTTACTTTTAAACTAAAGATTCCAACTCTCATTTTCAATATATTATTTAAATATCATTCTCAATAATATAAGTCTCTACTCACCAGCTATAATTTATATATATATGATGCAGTACCTTTATCTGTGCCTCTCTGCATATAGATAAAACAATATATGTATAAACCACTTCAGCAAACTGATGGGACTCTTTAAGTAAAATGGTCCCTTCTAAAACCACAGACTGGCTTGTTATCTTCAGGAAAGGTATAATCCAGGTAACTGGTGGAGCTCAATCATATCCATTTAGTCTCTATAATTTGATGGATTTCAGGCAAGCCAGCCATCTAGTACACATTATGGGCTATGGAATACAGAAAAGCAGGCACTTTATTTCCATGTGAATCCAAACTCTACCATCATGACCCTAGCAGCAGCAAAACATGCTTCTTTTAATTTCAAAATCAGATTTAATAAAATATTAATTAGACATTTTTAAAATGTCTAATTTATAATATTTTTTTTTAAATTAAAATTATTTACTCCTCAACTATTATTCCAATGTAATGTAGAAAATATCTACAAAAAAATGTGTTTATTTCTATTTTCCTTTCACCTTTATATATGTGCATGTGCATTCACACTACTACGTTGTTGTATGCCACGAGATACATGACTGTCTTAATATATATATATATAAATACATGAAAGCTGTCAACACTTAAACAATACCACTATCAGTATCAATCAAAAATCTCAATCTGTTGTCAAAGCAACCTCCTTTACAATAAAGATAGATACCCATCTTTATCTAAGGTTCAGTATGTTTATATAAACACTAAACATTGCAACTTGATTAAAAGAGTAAGATTAAACCAATGCATATAAAAGATATTCCAATGTCCCATTATTTTGTACAACTCCACATATATCTTTTAAAAATATTTACAAGTAATCTAAATTATTTTTTGCATCTTAGAACTTATAATTATATAATGTGTACTTATTTAGCATATACACCTATACATATATATATATACATGCATTTGAATGGCCAACAAAATAATAGAATTTCAGTTTGAAAGATGTAAAGCTTACCTGGAATGCCAATTCTAACTGTTTTGGAATATTTTTTTCCCAAAGAATGCTTAAATCTACAAGTAGTTCATCCAAACTTAAAGATCCTGTATTGTCCTACAAAATATAAATATAAAAATATATCACATCTTTCGGCCTAAGTTTTAAAGATACTACTGTAAAAATCTTTAAAAGTGTCAAAATATAAAACATTCTCAAAATGAGAGAGAAATATATATATAACAATTTTAAAGAACCATATGTAAAAATATTTAATCTTAATAAAGATTTGCACAAAGTGTGTAGAAATAGTTTTTTTTTTACTGAAATTAGCATTTCTAATTTCACTTTAATTGTAAATTTCTTATTTATATATTATATAAATTTGTAAACCAACACAAAGATACTTTGTTATTTATTATTTTAAAAATTTTCTAGTAGGGGAAAAAAGTTATTTCAAGGATGTTCTAAACAATAAAAATGATTACTACATAATAATAAAATAAGCGTCAGTAGTAATTTACTATTTTTTCTTTTAAAAAAATTAATATATTGTCAATTAAATTTCATCATAAAATAATAAGATGCCCAATATTAGTATTAAAAAATTAACAGCAAGTAAAACAAAAAACAAAAAAAATATTCTCAAAGAAAATATTCTATGTCTTATCAAAATCCCACAAAAAAAAACTAACAAAAAAATATAAAGTATAATTAAGTATGAAGATTGGCTATCTTAATATAAAGCTGAGCACTGATTGTATATATGTGTGGAGATGGTAATCTGGACCAACTAATGAGTGTTGGTTTAGCACGAAATACGTATATTGGTGATTATTTATATTTTCAACATGTGTGTGATCAGGTGGGTCAGCAATATGAGATGGCAAGAAGAGTTGAGGGTTGTGTGAAAGTCTGAGTTTGAATCCCGCATACATTACATAATTAATTTAGTAAGATAAGATTACTTGTAATCCAAAAAAGATGTAAATCTCTTTTATTCTTATATATTTAATGTATTTATAAGTATTAAAAAAACACAAAATTCTATAATAAAATAGACTCATTAGAAACAATAGTAAATTAACATAAGATTGATAACAATCATTAATGAAAAATAATGTACACTATTTTAAAAAGACCATGTCATAATTTTATTTTTCTTTATTGTTGAATTAAAATATATTAAAATTACTGATCTGCATATAAAAATATTAATATAAGTATATAATATGTAAAAATAAAAAGAGGATATACTTATTAAACAGATAAAATAAATAAATACATCAAGCATTAAATGCACAAATAGCAATGTCATTGTTTAAATAAATATTTTTTTTTAAAAATATAAAAAGAATAATATAAAGTAGATATAATTGTTTACAAAAGTGCCAGAAGAGACATTGTGTATATTATAATCACCAACACTTTTAAGACGATAAGAGACTCCTAAAAAATTTGTACTTTATTTTAGTCAAAATATATACAAATAATTGTAATTAAATTCCAACTATCAATAAATTCAGATATTTAGGTAGTTAGTTGAGTGTTGAGTGAGGGTGGAAGAAGAGAAAATAAATTAAGAAAAATAAAATATCTTATGGACCTTTGAAGACAGAATTTAAAAAATGATTAATTAAATACTATGTATGGGTGTACTATTATATGACTATGAAACATGGACAAAGGGTAAAAAAATTAGGTACAGATTGGAAGCCTTTGAGATGTGATCATGGAGAAGAATGGAATGATAAATGAAGTTATGATAAGATTAAATGAAAAAAAAAACTGATTGAAGAAATTAGAAAGAGAAACTGGATTGGACATATATTAAGAAAAAAGAATAGATTAATGAAAGATGTTTTGAAGAGAGTTTGAGTGGAAACAAGACAAAAAAGATGCAAAAGATTGACCTTGCTGGATGACATAAGAGATGGGTAGAGATATGTAAAATTGAAGAATTGAACAATGAAAGAATTTGTGATATGACAGATTTCTGGACCTGTCAAAAGGATACAATACTATTAATGTATAATAAAAGTGAAAATGGGTAAATGAAAAAAAAAAAAATCATTTGATAATGAAAATAATAGCAATAAAATTAATTATCTGTCAATGAAAAAAATCTGAAAATTGTACAAATAAGATTGCTGAATCAATTTTACAAAAAATTTGAAGATAATTAAAAAACCTACAGAAAAAAAAACAACTAATGATAATCTAATTAAGGATATGATAGCTATAAGTCAGATGGAGGATATCTGCAGGTGAAAATATCAAAATGAAAAACTTTATATTCATTCAAAAAAATGGAATTTACAATCCAAACAAATGAAAATATAGCTGAAGTCGATTTATTTAGCATAGATTTCTTTTTTTATATAGACAATATCATAAAAAAATCTCATGTATATTCCAAACAGAAGATGGATTCATTAGTTGTGTCACTAAATCATTCAATTCTACTACTTTATTTATATATTTGACAGCCATTAACAGCTTTAGTTCACAGTTTGTATTTGAACATATCTAGAAAAGTAATGGCTTTTAAATTCAATTTATAAACTAGGAAGATTATGATAATGAAACATCATCAATTGATACACACTGTCATTTGCTACGAGAGTTCATGATAAAATTTATATTAAAAAAAAGATGGCCTCTCGTTCAGCATTCTGTTAGCACTGAAATGATGGAGAAATAGAACCTAGGAATTAAGGTCTGAAAAAAAAAAAGAACTTGCATAAAAAAAAAAAAAGATCAATCATTTAAAATCTGCAAGTCAGGTTTTTAATCAAAAAACACTAATATCTCTCCTTCAAATGAATTAGACATTATCCAGTTCAATATTTCGTATGCAGAGCTAACTAATAATCATCATGTTCGAATATGTAAAAAACCATTTATGAAAGTTTTCACCAAAATAAATCTTTTCAAACCTAAACATGCATTTATATTGAATATTACAACAAAATTCAATAACAATAAGCAAAATAAAAGCTATTCAAGGTGAAAGCAGTTTATTATATTTGGTATGAAGATAAATCTATGAGTCTATCACAGAATTCTTCACACACTACCAGATTTTAATAATGAGATACTTTCAATAGCAAGTTTCAGATTGTGCAGAAATTATACAAATAAGCAGAAATCTTATTTTGAACATTCTTATGCAAATCCATCAAATATTTATAAAGATAGTTCTACATGTTAATTATTGCACTGTGTTAAACTAAATGAAAAACTGACTTTAAAAATAAATTCTTTGTTTTTGTAATAGCAATAGTTAAGCACATTTCTTTATACGGTAACATTAGCAAATACCCCAATTCCCAAAGTTTCAACAGACAGAAGCATTGTTGTATTACTAATAGATAAAAAAATTTTAAAAAAAATTATATTAAATGCTTTTATTGTTGGTACACTTTTTAAAAAGAAATAAAATAATTGTCTCTTTAACCACAAATGAAGTTTTTAGATTTAACTTGAAATAAAAACATGGGGAAATCGAGAAATTAATTAAGTCAATCCCTTCTGGACTCCCCCCCCACTCCCATGCTTTTATTTAAAGTTAAATTTAAAAACTCCAATTATTGAAGAAATAATTATTTCATTTCTTTTTAGTGTGTAGTCAATAGAAGCATTTGACATAAAAAAAACTTTTATCTCTATTATTATTATTAAGTTTTTATTATATAAAAATGTAAGACTACATTGTACTTTAAATTGATTGGACATTTATAGTTGATATATATATATCACTAGATAGTTCTGCTATAAGTTAAAATGTATACGTCCTATGTATATATCATATTTAGTATGTGTACCTAATAATATATATCTATATAAGTGATTAAAAATATAAAATATTCTTTTAAACAACAAGTGCTTAACACTTTTACTTTAATTGGAAATTTTTATTTTTTTAAAAACGCTTACCAAAACTATATTGTATATATATAAACTATATATACGCATTTATATGAATGAAATTTTTTAAATAAGAAGAGTTGGGGAAATTTTTACTTTCTTATTACTTAAATCATAACAAATAAAATCAATAGTAGCATTATTTAAAAATTTCCCCAATTCTTCCTGTCTAAGAAACTGATTAAGTATTTAAAAAATTAATGTTTCCTATTACTTTCATGGACCTTTAAAATAAATGTCCAAAATTTCAAAAAAGTTATATTGAACTTAAGTTTGTTAAATATCGTTTTTAAAATATTTAAAAAAATATATAACTATTCTTTAGCAAAAGTTATTTAAAACAAATAAAAGTTGTAAGAAGAATTTATAACAGAGATACATAAAATTATTGAATAATTTTAATATTTTCCTGAACTCTGTTCTACATCTAACAAACTAGGTGATTTACCAAGAAAAATATGAGTATCTTATATGGATTATGCTTGTATTAACTAGTTATATACTAGATTTCAAGCAATTCTATTAAATTTACATACATGAAACCTCAATTTTAAAATTTCATTATAACTTGAAAAAGATCCAAAGTTAACAAACAAACCAATTTTATAAAATCAATAAAAGCATTTAAAAATATAAAACTTACTAACTCTCTAGAATTGAATGTATGGGAAAAGATGGAGTTTCAAGCAGAAGATGTAAAAATAATTGTATTAATGATTTGGAAAGTGCTGCATAAATGTGTATATTGAAGTACACTTATATCATGCACAAAAATATGCTTTGTTGAAACAGATGCAATAACGAAAAAATTCAAAATGTCTATAATTCCAAAAAACAAAAAAATGCTGATTGAATGGTCTAAAAATAAATATATATTTTTAAATAGTTTTATAGCTCAGAAGTTCCCAAGAAGTTTGAGCACTAGAAGTGTTAGAGCTAGGTTAATTTATAGACCTTAAGCTTCAAAGACTGCCATTCCATCACTCCTGACAAACCATGATAGGCACAAGATCTTCTAAAAATATATTATAGATGCCAAAGATAAAATTTCTAAATTAGGAATGTATAAGATTTAATGATGGATGCATTAATGAATGACATAAAAAAACACCCAGAAAATGAGCTTGAATTCTAATAATTAATCACAAAAATGAATTGAAATGCAAAATTTACTAAGTACTAAATAATTATAATTATAATAAAGACATTAGGTAGTTAATAATTAAAATTATATAGAAAGTTTAGAATTCACTAATCTTTATAGCTTTTAGATTCTAATAAATTACTATTATATAAATAAACAATACTTGCCATTGTTGTGCTGAACTTCCAGAATTGAATTTTAATAAAATCATATCAAATATGTATTTCTTATCTATTTATTTATAGTGAAATTGATTTATATCTATGATGAATCTAGCTACATTTATTTTGAAAATAATATAACAAATAAAGTGAAAATATTATTACATCATTTTCTTAATTGGTTAAAATATTGATACATATGCTATTAACAAGGTTGACATCAACTCCTGGAATTCATTTGAATTTTTATTTTATTACTATGACAATGAAATCCTTCCATCTCTTAGCTATTCATCCTATTCTTCTTTCATGGTCAATCTTTCTCACCACACATGACTACTTCAAATAAAAATTTAAACTTTTGCCAACACCAAAGTTCAAACATCATTACTTTGTCTCTTCTGCATTTGACTTTCATACACACAAAGAATTATAAAAAATTCAATAGTTGAATAAAACCAATCATTATTTTTTAAAAATATATATTTGCATCTAAATAACTTATCTGGGTAATATAGTTTTTTTATCCATTCTCCATCAATTTTTCAAGTCAGACTCTATTCCTGTAATCAAAAACATTGTTATTTTCATATTTATCATAAATCCATCTTTTTATTCTGTTCCTTAACTTTCTAAAAATTAGGTTTAGGTTTTAAAGAAACTTTATTTACTTATCTAAAATTACATAGTTTATATATTATAAATAGTATTGGCATTATTTAAAAGATATATACAATATATATATATATACTACTTCACAGCATCTTTGTTTTTCAGTTTTGCAATGTAATTTACCATTGTTATACAAATATTTACATTGAATATTGCATTAGCTGTTGTTTGTTTAGTTCTATGACTCAATAGCATTATGTTACAAGCTTGTGTGTATACATATTAGGGACCAGGTGTTTAAATAGGTGTTTTGTTTTACTATTATGTAATCTCTTTGTTGAATTATTTTAAGAAATTCACCATCTTCAGCTATAAATTTATATCATTTTGCAGACCTACAACCATATGTACTGATATAATATCAGTTTGTTTTATTATAGCTATTTTTAAATGTAGTTTCTAATCCCAAATAAAAATTATTTACAAGAACTAAAAGACATAGCCTTTTTTTCTAATAGCATTCCATACTTTAGCATTCAAATGAATTAAACATGGTTGTTTAGGATATATTATTTAGTTATCTAATAAATAATGAAAAATAATATTTAACTTTTTAATCCACATTTAACATCAATAAAGGCATTTGATATCATTCCTTTTTTGCTTTAGATTATTCCAGGTAAAATTGCACTTCACATTAGAGTATAGACTAGTAAAAATATCAGTAAACCACATAATTATCTTAGATTTTAGTACATATGTTAAATCATAATAATAATTTTCAGCATTAGCATTGAAATACATTCTAAAAATATATGTAGCAAATAGGAATGAACCAGAAAATCACTATTATAATATCACTTTTGTTTTCTAAATAAATATAGCTGATAAGATTACTAATAGCTTTTCACTAATAATCCATAAGTGCTAAATTCAGACTTATAAAAAAAATATGTAGTGATTTGATACAAATTTGGAAAATTCTTTATATTATTATGTACATTGATTTATCTCCACATAAACACAAAATTTATTGTTTATAATTATGATTGTATTTTATTTTACTTATCACAATTTGTTTACTTCAAAGATATTCTGTTTTTTAACAGTTCATGGCAGAATTATTAAACTTTACAAATGAAACAATTTTTATTAAATTGAACTAGGACAACCATAATATGTAAATGCTGACAAAATGAGTGGGTAATTGTAAATTGAAATGAGTTAATAGGTAGAAATAAATAAATAGGATTTACAGAAATACAAACAAGATTTCAAAGTAAGAGAATGCTTATCTTAGCTCGTAGTCTCATGGCACATGTCAAATACATTTCTAAATTTAACTAAGGAGAAACCATTCTATATTACATCATATCATATTAAAAGTTAAGAAAAATTATAGATGAAAACAATTTTACTTAATTAGATTGAATCATTCAATATTATAGTGAATCAATTGGCAAAAACTTATTTCCAACATCTATTTAAAAGAAGCAAAAGCTAAAGAAATAAAAGCAAAAGAAGATATATAAACTTCCACAATTATGGATGAAATGTTAGTATGATTTAAGGCTTTTCAACTATATTTATATAAAGAGGATCAAGATGATAATCTGCTATTTATGAGTATTATATTTATTACTCTTATATAATTTTTTCCTTCTTATCAACTCCACGCTCATAAGATTTCTCAATACTGATTCTTCTTACCAATAAATATAATATACATATATAAAAGATGAACATCATGTAACTGATATTGTATTCAAATTAGCTCCTGTATAAAATTATTTTTTTTATCTCACAATACTTAGATTTTTATAGAAATTTTTACATTATTTATATTTAATATTCTTGATATTATCAAGCTAGTCATTTTCACAGCTTGATTTAGTCTCCCAATCTTTACATAAAATATATGACAACATTTATAATCAATTATAAATAATGGATTTGTATAATACTACCATCTTTTCCAAACTTATTTATAGATTATTCTAAAGAATAATTTATTTGACTAAGCAGTCATTGGAGAACTTAATGTAATTAAAAAATCATCCTGTAATCTGATAAAATACAGCATTATGTGTCCAGAAACTATAAAGTTGATATTATAAAATTAATCCCAATCTTGTTAAATTATAATGCAAGATCATTTACTGGCATTTTAATCAGAACCAAGACAAAATTATGAGAGTCTTTTTCATTAAAAATACTAGGATCCCTCTTAAAGCTATTGATTTTCATCTCTAATACCATGAGAATGTTATTATTTAATTAATCTAATTTCTGTAAATAAAGATCTTGTAATCTTTCATATTGAATTCCAATAAATAATAAAATAAGGATCTAAAAATTCTTTATAAAGAAATCATTAATATTATTTTCAGTCTTTATCAATCCATTGCAAAATATAAGTTTCTCCAAGTTTAATCCAATTTCTTCAATCCATATTCTCTCTTTTCCAGATCATACAGAAAACTTGCTTATTTCCATATCACAAGAAATTTATTTCTAGATTTTTTACAATCTTTTAAAATCCACTTTAGAACTTCAATTATCTATCCATCATCTTTTCTAGAAATATGTCCAACTTATTTTTATTTCAGTCTTTTGATTCTTGTAATGACATCAATTTGTTCTCTCATGTATTTTACATTTGATCCTCTTTAGTTATTTCTAACACATTTCCCCATACTTCATTGAGTGAATTAAAATTTCTTTACTGTTTTTCTGTTAAGCGTCCAAGTCTCAGAACCATATATAAGTTAAAACACGTCTTTTTCAAAAAGATATTTTCTTTTTACATAAAGTCATTTAAACAAAAAGCACTCCATTATATCTTCATTTATATTAATAATCTGATTATGTTATTTATAATTATTCACTTTTTAAAATTTACTTATCAATCTTTACTTTCTTCAACTATAAAAAGCTAACGAATATCACAATCTTTTTTAGGATCATTTTTAATATTACTTTTTTTTACTGATAACATTTCCTGCAGTTCTTAAATATTATTTGTAAAAAAAAAAATTATCTGTGAAATTTAAATGACTTAAATAAAACCAATGTATTTTTATTTTCTTAGTTTCTCAATTCAATCCACAAAATACTTCTTGTACAATTGCTGTAAAAAGTTTTGGAGATATTGGACTATCCTATCATATATCCTTATCAATGTTAATCTTCCTACTGCCATCATGTAATCAAATCACTACTTTTGCATTTTGATAAATATTTTTTGAAATATGACAATATCCTTAGTCTATATCTGGATGGTCCAAAGTTTTAATTACTGTAGAAATGCTGATCATAATTATAAATTCAAAATATAATAGCAACACACTCATTGGTCCTTACTATAATTTTTCTCAATATCTGGATGTGATCCACTGTTCTAAAATCACCTTTAAATCTAGATTGTTCTTATGGTTGGTTTGAATCTAAAGTTAGTTGTATACAGGTTGAAGTTATCCTGGTAAAGATTTTATATAGAACTGATAGAAGACTCATAGGTATGTAACATATTATTTTTCGTCTTTCTTAAATATTAATATCACTACTCTGTGTCGGTTATCTTTGTAGCAGTTCCTAGTAGAGTATCAGTTATTTTGTTATTGATTTTAATCAAGTCTGAACTTAATCCAGTTTTCATTATCTTTAAAATCTATTAATATTTTTAAATAATTTGTAAGTTATATTTTGAATCTATTGGAGTATTTATGAAGGTTAGAAATATTAACTATTAATATTATTTTTTTAAATAGTTTTTATTTCTTTTTTATTTCTCTAATTTTCCAATAAGACATCTCTTGCACCTTAACAATCAATGATCATTCCCTATGTTGAATCTATTAAGAACATTACAAACTTGAAATACATAATTTTCTGTTAAGCACAATATAATCCAAATATTGTTTTTTTAAATAGTTTTCATTTCTCTAGTTTTACATTAAGATACATGTTAAAATTCAATAATTATTGATTATTTCCTAAGTTGAATCTATTATAAACTTGAAATTCACATTTATTATTAATGAAAATATAATCTGATTCTGCTAAAGTTTCATTTGGATATTTCCATGGCCATTATCTGTTTAACATTTTTCTCAAAAAAAAAAAAAATTCATATGTATTTTTTTTTTTTTTCAAACTCCACACTCATTTCTGTCTCTATATACAAGTTTACTTTCATCTTTAAATTATTTTCCAATTTTTATTAAAATATAACCATGACAATTTTAGAATATTGTATGCTATGATCAAAGACATTTTGCATATTTATAAAGATGATTTCCTTTTTTATAACATATAGATATGTAAATAAGCATTTATTTTACAGCGCTATGTTTTATAAATTGTAATACATTAAAGATCAGCCTTTTCAAGCTATTGTGCATGCGCTTTTTACGAGTGTTAATACTCGTAAAAAGCACATGCACAATAGCTTGAAAAGGCTGATTTTCAATGTATAACATATAGAATTAAATGTAAGTTGGATATTTTTTCTAGCATATGTTTCAGCAGTTTATAAGCCATCTTGCTGAAAAGGCTCCCTCCATTATAAATAATAAGTTTGATAAAAACTTTGATATCAATTTGACTTTTATAAACAACAAATATATCTGTAAAATTCATTTCTCTGATCTTAATTACTTGCATTCAAGAATTTAAAATTCATTAGTATTTTCCCCATATATCAAAAATATGAAATTTTTATGTGAAGTGGAACATTTTAAGACCAGGCATAAATATATTCTGTTTAATTGAAAATAAATCTCAGTCTATATAATACAATGTTGATAGAAATCCTAAAAACATATATAAAATAAATCACACTTATTTAGTTCATATTATTTACTAGCGCTTACCTCAATAATACATAATAATAAAGTGGTTACTTACCACAATAGTATATAAAAAAATAATCAATTCTTCATTTATGTACAAGTTATCCTCAGAATGCTTATCAAATTTAAATTCATGCACAATTATTCACCAGAAATGTGAACTTTGACATATAAGAGTAACTTTTGTTTTCTAGCTAAGTATCTTTATTTGCACATAACATTCACTTTTAATACTGGAAGACTAAATGTTTTAAAGAAAATGATGAAAAACCCTTCATGAAAATAAAAAAATCAATTTATCCATAAATTAACAATACAATTAAATAGACATTTAAAATTAATGAATTATTGTCATAGTTTGAATAAGCAGTCAAGAATTTCATTAAAAACACATAAACTATTTTATAATTATAAATAATAGAATTATATACCTTTTGGAATAAATTTATTTATTTATTAATAAATATAATAATAAATTTGCTAATTACAAATTCATTTTCTTTGATTCATTATGAATATCCAATGAGATTCTTCTTTTTTTTCTATACATGATAAGAGCATATGATAATTACTTATATTGTCTGCTACATATATGAAAAACAGACTAAACAATACACTCTATAGACATATTAAAAAATAATTGGTCAAGCTTTCAATTAAGAATAATTTTAGAATGCTCTAAAACAATTATGCTGATTTTCTAGTGAACTAGGAACCAATATTTTAGCTAAAGCTTGCAGAACATGCCAAAAAGATTCTAGAAAGCCAAAAAGTAAACATTTTGTAATTAAGCCTTTACATTCAGCTAATAAATATATATATAACTTGATTTAGCCTGATTAACTCATTATTTCTATGACAGATTTTTGGCTAATAGTTATTTATTCAACAATCTGTGTAGATAGCACTGATAGTTAAGCCAGAAAATTACATATTGTTACTATAGTAAATGAACCTGTTAATGAAAACATAATAAAGACAAAAAAATGGTACTGTCAACAGAATTAATTTTCAAAGACAAAATTATTAACAAAGTCAAATGCAAAAGAATTGTGCAAAATTATCAGGCAATACTATTAGACCAGGCTAGTGTAAAAGACTTAAATGTGAATAATGAAAATAAATGATAAATCCAAGCCAGTTATAGATTTTTTTCCCTCTTAAATAAGATTAAAAATAATAAAGATTACAGCATTGCAATGATTTTAGACATGAAGGCAATCGAATCACAAACAAATTGTGCACCCCTAAGAAACTGGACAAATATATGCAAAAAAGAAGTAACAGAAAAAATTATTGCAAAGTTACATTTTCAGAGCAAATGACAAGAAAAAATTGAGAAAATGAAAAACTACAATTCAGTAAATTGAAAATTAGTAAAGCCATCCTGCTTACAAAGAGTAAGCGAAAAAAAATAGTACTTGAACAATTATTAATAAAAATGTATCAAGATATGAATTAAGGTAGCAGTTATTAGCAGATGAGAAAACAACTTACATGGAAGCAATATATAAAAGAATAGTATAAAAACTAATCATAGAAGAAGCTAAGGAATTCCAAACTTTAAGAATAGAAAGAGAGGAACAGACAATTCAACAAATTAATAATAGTAAAAAGAAATAGTGGAAGGTAAAAAAAAATAAGGTCATGTTTTATAGCTATTGGAAAAAAGGTTACATGGTCTGCAAATGTAAATAGAGGAGGTAGAAATATAGAAAAGTAAATAAATATAGAAGGATAAATGCTGGGTATTCCACAAACGTATGCAAAAGTCAAAAACCTATATAAATAAGAGAAGATAAATCCAAGGAAGAAAATTTAAAAATAAAAAATCTCAAATTATTTAAAACCTAATGTGCTGATCATATTTTTGTGAGTATATATATATATATGTGTGTGAATTTATTGAAAGCAGTTGACACAATATCAATATCAATAATCTCAATCTGTTGTTAAGGCAACCTCCTTTTAACAATAATACATATATATCTATGAATAGTTAGACTCTGAAATACAGAATGACTCAGGAATTTCAATTATGTCATTAAAAAACTGGAATACCATCACAAATAAGGGTTTAAATCACTTCATGTGGATACAAGATTTATGGTGAGGGACAAATGTAAATAAAATTAAAGTACTAGAACAAATAAAAGTACCAATAAAGCTAAAAAGTAAAAAGATAAACTTAGAGCTATATATAATTAATAATAACACAAACGCCATTAGAGGTGAAAAAGAGTTTAAACTACTGGGGATTAAATTGAACTTTGTTAATGCAGATAGTTAAAAGAGAAAATTAAATTATATTAGCCAAATCTATTTAAAGGATACCAACAAAGAACAAAGTATTAAACAAAACTCGTAGAATTAATTGCTACTGTCCACTCTTAGAGATAGAGTAAATGAGATTTTATTAAAATTTAATAGACAGAAAGCACTTATCCCAGAGCTGAAGATTCCAAAACCTAGTTGTCAATTATGCATATGTGGAATGGTCAATAAATATCACAAAAAAAAAAATGCTTACCAGTAATAAATGTAATAGAGATTTTATCTTTACTCCAAATCTCCTCAATCCTTGCAAAATTACACCTAAGACGAGCCAAATACCTATGAGTGAAAAGGAATCCAGAATATCAATCACACAAACTACCCTTTTTAAGTATAATAAATTAGTATTCAGAGTAGTAACCATTTCAAATGATCTTCAAATATATTCCAATCAAAAACTGACAGATATTCAAGAAGCATAGATAGAGTGATATCATATTCCAATGTTATCCTATGACAGAAGAAATGTTAAATCAAAAGATAAAGCAAGAGTGGGTTCAATTAGAAAATTTTGGAGTTTGTTTAAATAAAACAAATTTATGTAAAAGGTGCATAAAATAATTTTTGGACAACATCATAAGAAAGATAAGTCATCATTATTTAGAAAAGTTCAAGTCATGACAAATGCAAATAATTCCAAATCAATAAAGGAATTACATGGCTTTTTACTAGCTAATTTCTTTTAACATTTTTCTTAAAGAGAAAGCTCCTACAACTATAATACTTTATGATCTCCTAAAAAAAAAAAACACATGGAGGGTGGAGGAGGACAGGAGAAAATTGTCAAGAGGAAGCTTTTCAGCTGACAAAATCATTATTAGTATCCAAAGGGCTCTACAATAGCTATGCATCATAAAGAAACAGTGATGGAAAAAGCATTACAAGAAATGCCAATTAACAATTACTAATTGGTATGAGTGTGAGCATTTTTCCATCATTTGACTCTTTACCTAAGAAAAGACTTCACGGTCATTTTTTCTCAACATCTACTGTCTTCTGAAATTTCTCTTTCCATATCATAACAGTAATTACTTCTCAAAAATCCCTGACTTTAGGATCATAAAATTATAATAAAACTAATATTCAAAACATACATGCACATACAAATTCATCATGATGCAAATTTTAAATAAAATTTTTAGTGAAACAATTATCTAATGTATATAAACCATGAAATAATTATTCTCATTTTCAATTGTCATTTAAAGAGAGAAAAATATTACATGAAACAAAAATTCAATGTCCTTATCATCTTAACAATAATATTTTTCTAATATTAAAAAATTTCAATAACTTATGCAGCACCAACCTAAAAGAAAAATAATGAATTTCCAAAATACTTTAATTGAACTCCAAAAATCAAATATTGAAAATTAATACAGATCATGACAATTTATATACATACACAAAAAACTGATAGAGAAGGTAAGCAGGCAAATGCTAAAAGTGCCAGGTAATTGGAGTATGCAATGGTACAATCTTATATCGATATAAATTTATTTCATCCATTAAAAATATATTTAAAATCTAGTTTATCAATGGATAAACAAGATTCACCCATTTGTTTCGCAAAAAGTTCACTATGACTTTATCTACATATATATATGATTAATTAATATTTTTTAAATGCTAATTAAAAATACATTAAAAAAATTAAATGACTGATAATACAAACCTTATCATAAAGCAAAAATAAATCTGTGAGAGTGGAAGAAACTGGCAAGTTAACCAAACATGAGAAATCTTCCATGTTTAGGAAGCCTTGCTGTTGGGCAAAAATCTCTCGATGTTTATATGCTTGATCTCTAAATACGTATTTATCAAAACTAATAAAATAATATATAATTTATCATTATTATTACTGCCACAAATAAATAGTTTTATATAATTTACTCTACTAAAACATTAGAATAAATAATATTATAAATAAAAATAATAATAATACCCATATATATATGAGTGTGTGTGTCAAAAGGTATTATAGTAGCCCCTTAATATTTATGTTAGATCGATTCAAACTTTTGCATGAATGTCAAAATTAATGGAAATTATTAAATCTTATATAATATGCATTTTATTACACCCACATATAAACATACAACTAAGTTTATGAACTTATCATTGTGTGCTTATGTTGTCAGAAATTGTACAAACAACTAGGTATGTTTCATAACCTTGATATATCAGAAATGTTAGACCAAATTTATAAGGATAATACCTTGAAGAAAATGAGTAATTACAAATTTCTATTTAAAAAAAAATTAGTAATACTATATTTCTGATATAGCAATAGTATATATTAATGATTATATTATTGATAAGTAATTAAAAAAGATGCTATTCTTTTTTTTTAATCATACAAAAAATTAATATACTAAAAAATTAAAACATTTAAGAAAATATATTTAATTTTTTTTTTATATGCATTAAAAAAATAATCTAAACTCAATATTCAATTTACATTTATATGATGTAATATTTTATCACTATATTTTTACATTCCTAAACACATTTATAAATATTTGTAATACTGTGAATCAATTTCATTAATAAAATTAAAGAGGTATTTATCATTACATGTATACATAAATAAAAATCATGATATCAAAAACTAATGAATGTAAAACATTTATTCTGAAAATAGTAGCATCTTTCCTAGAAAGTTTTAAAAAATCAATAATCAATCCAACAAGTCTATATTTGTTTCTGAATATCATAATATAGTTCTCTTAATTTTTTTCAATGACTTATATAGATAGAAAGGCAAAAAAAAAAAAAATATTTAGGCAGATAAAATAATACAATAATGTAATTCAGAAATGTGATTGTAAGATATATTAGTTTTAAATCATTTATCTGATATATTAAAAATATCTCAATAATGATAAAGAAAAGTAATGAGTTATTCATAGAAAGTGTAACTCATTTTTAATTTGAAGTAAAGGCAACACAATTTCAAATTAAGCAATAGTTGAATTATCAAATGATTTCTCTAATTCAAAATCAAAGAATACTTAAAAATATTTAGAGTTTAATTTAATTTTTTATCTTTTTTTGAATTTTGCAATTTAATTAATGATAAAGTTCTTGAATGTTTTTTCATTAATATATTTATAATTAGTTATACACATTGAATTAATATAAAACTACATTGAAACTCTAAAGAACAATTTTAATTAAAATGTTAACACAAAACTAGAAGTGTAATTATAAAAATTTGTAATTTTAGGGATATGTAATTAAAAATATTAATTCAAATTGTTCTAAAAGGAGAGCATTTCAGTATTAAATCATAACATTTCAATACTAATTTATCATTATTATCTATAACATATATGTGTAGTTTGTATGGTCCTATCAATTTTAATGCTCTTTCAGTAATTATTCACAGAACCATAATTACAATAAACTTCTACTTTCATTAAATTATGAACCTATTTTAATATTTGCAAGCTACAATACAATTTTTTTTTAAAAAAAATAGTGAGAACTTATCCTTTCCTCTTTTCTCTATTACATAAACCTAACATATCAAACTGGCAGCATGCAGCCCTCGATGCGGGCTACGAAGCTATGCAATAAAATTAAAAACAGAATATGTTGCAAACAATAAGTTAATTTTAAAAAACTTTTTAAAAAACAAACTTTTATATTTAATTACATGAACTAAAATATTTACAATAATTTTTGGCTAAATACATAGCTAATTTATAATTCTCATTACACACATAGCTAAATATTTTTGACGACAAGCTTTTATGATAATGAAGTACTTGAAATATGATGAACACCAAAGCTGGCAACATTAATAATGTCTGCTGTGATTCCAGAACATAAATAAATTCCAGAAAAACTGCAGTCAGATATTCGTGCTAGCTGCAGATGTTGGGTTTTTCTTATAATTGTAACAAAACACAGTTGCGCTAATTTTTTTGTCCTGATCAGTGTGATAAAAATTTGTGGGTTGTTTTCTTTTATCACTCATTTAAAAAATGTTAAGTAAACTTAGTTGCAATTTTTTTAGTTTTTAAAATTTAAATCTAAAGCCCTCTTTTTATTACAGAAAATGCCACTTCCAATGCTAAATAAAACACAAAAGATTGATGACAAGGGAAGAAAATTTCAAGAAAAGTGGAAACAACTATTTTTGTGTGGAAGTGAACAATAAGATTACATGCTTAATTGGCAAAGAAACAATTAGTGTCGCTAAAGAATACAACATTAAGTGACATTATAGCACTAATCACGAAAAACAATTTTCGTGCTTTGAAACAAAAATAAGAGAGGAAAAATTAAAAACAATGAAGAATTCATTAAATAGCCAGCAAGGAGTGCTTACAAAATTCATGAAAAGTAATGAATCAGTAACAAAAGCTAGTTAGAAAATAACTATTTATTAGCAAAACATTCAAAATCATTCATAAATGGTTCTTTGATCAAGGAATGTATGATAAAAGCTGCTGAATTTGTCTGTCCAGAAAAGGTACAGGCATTTCAAGACATCTCATGATCAAGAAATACAATGCAAATAGAATTATTGAAATGGCAGATGATATCACTTTGCAACTACAGGAAATATCTACCAAAATCCAGTTCTTTTCAATTGCAATTGATGAAAGCATGGATATAAGAGATGTTGCACAAGTTGCTGGGTTTTTTTTTTTGTGGTTGTGATAATAACATGAGGATCACTGAAGAATTGTTGGAATTTATCCCCCCTCTTCACGGAACAACAACTGGTGAAAATATCTTTGATGCCGTATGGAGTATTTTAGAAAAATTTAACTTGCCTCTTGAGAAGATTGTTTCTGTGACAAGTCTTGACACTAAATCAATGACGGGTGAAACTAAAGGTTTTGTGTCATGACTGATAAGGAAATTACAAGATGAGTATCCAGATAAACCAAAAATCAAAGCTTTTCATTGTCTCATTCACCAACAAGTTCTCTATTTAAAATTATTAAAAATGGACCAAGTACTTAAAACAGTCACAAAGATAGTCAACTTTATTTGATCAAGAGCACTTAATCATTGCCAATTTACTTTGTTCCTTAAAGATTTAGAATCCGCATTTGAAGATTTTCCTTATTACACAGAAGTTCGTTGGTTGTCCTGACACATCCTAAAGAGCTTCTATCTGCTTTTGGAGGAAATGATATTATTTTTTGAAATGAAAGATGAAAACAATGAAAATATATCGATTATAAAAGATCCATCGTGGATACAAGATCTAGCATTTTTAACAGATATTACAGGCCATCTGAATAATCTTAATATTACATCGCAAGGCAAAGATCAATTGATAATGAACATGTACGGTGCAGTTGCAAGCTTTGTACAAAAACTGAATTTGTTTAAAAATCATTTGCAAAAGAACATTTTGACGTATTTTCCTATGTGTGAGCAGTTAAAGCACAAAATCAAAGTTGCTCGTTTTCACAATACTCTGCAAAAATTGAAAAAATAAAAAATGAATTTGATAAACATTTTGATGATTTCAAGAAATTAGAAGAAATTTGTTCTCTTTTTAATGGACCTTTTGCCTTTGACATTGAAAAAGTTCTGACTTTGATGCAACTGAAATTAATTGATTTCCAGAATGATTCGATTTTAAAAAACAAATATAGAGAAGTAGAAACTCCCAAAATATATTCTTATTTAGGTGAAAGATAACTGGAAATTTAAAAATTTGCTGCACAAATTTTATGCTTTTTTGGAAGTACATATTTATGTGAGCAATTATTTTCATGCATGAAATTAAATAAAACAGCTTACAGATCTAATTAACTGATAAACATCTATCTGCCATAATGAAAATTGTTTGTTCTCAGTCTTTGAATCCAGATATTGGAAAACTAGTAGGAAGAAAGCACTGGCCAAGTTTCTGGTTAAAACAATAAATTGTAGTTTATAAATATGTAATCAAATAAAATAAATGTTTAAACAAAAGCAATACTATATCAATTGTATATTACTGAACTGAATTCATTAAACTACATAATATGCTTTAATTGCCCCACCTATATTCCTGCATTCTCACTTCAAAATAAAATTTTTAGAAAATTTGTGTGATGTGGCCCATGAGAATCTTACGAGTCACATTAGATGGCCTGTTGTTTGAATGAGTTCTACACGCCTGACATAAACAATCATGTTAAACATCCATTTTATAAAATATCAAAGAAATTCTCTTTTTAAAAGTTTTTTAACAAAGATCCCAAAAGCTTGCACAAATTCATGTGCCTGCATTGTTATTATTATTATTGTTATTATTATTTCATCAAAACATAAGCAAATAAGTTTATTTTTCAAACAAGTAGACAATGCATTATGACAGATTTTTTTTGTTCTTTTTTTTCATAGCAATCACCACTATCTAAAAGGGGTAAACAACTCAGAATGAAAGAGAATACTTAATACACTATAATAGTTAAGATCATATGGTCCTTAACCAAAATGATATACTAAAAATATGTTGTTGTTTCATTCTAAAAAGTGATGTGAAAAGAAAATAAAGGGGTAGTTCTTGGAAGTAAAAAAAATGGTTGTTTTCTCATCCCTGGTGTTCGTCTCGAGATGTCGCTGTTTCTAGGTCAATTCCTAGAAATATACCGTTTCACCGGCATTCACCCAACAAAAGAGGAAATTTTCTATGTTATAAACACAGAAAAGAGTCCTCAAGTTATGTTGGACGGAGGCGGTGGTGGCGACAGAAACCAACACAAATGAGATTTCTTTCTATGATAAAACCCAGAAAGACTTCCCAACGGCTGCCAGTTATGGTTTTTTTTTTTCTATGCTAAAAGCAAAGAGAAAGAAATGCCTTGATTGGCTGCCGTAGTAGTTGATTTTGTTCATCATTTTCTAGTAATAGTAGAATATCTATTTTCTCTGTAGTTTCATGTGAGAGTGTGTGTATTTGAAGCAGTCATAGTTTTTTAAAATTTGATAAGACGTCTATTTTTTTTAATGTGTTGTAACTTACTTTACTGTTGTAAGTTTAGTAATAATGTCCTGAAGATTCCATTACGAATGGGTAACCCTCAAAAATTGCTTTTAAGGGTGCGGAACGGAAAAAATTTCAAGGATCACACGAAAAGTACTGTTTTCGCGAGAATTCGTCTGTGACCAGTTATTTTTGCTATATATATATACGCACAAACAAAAACAACCCAGTGTCTAATTATTAGGAATTACTTGTCCAAAAAAGAAAATTAGTCGGGTATTATTATTATTTTTTTTTGTTACATTTATTATTTCAAAATAAGGTTAGTTTTTATATCTACACACTAACAAAAACAACACAGTTCCTGATTAATTACTGTCTTAAAAAAAAAAAAAGAAAGCAAATTCAACGGGGTTTGGTTTTTTCAATGGAGTATTTGAATTACGGTATTTTTATATATATACACAAGATTTACCAAAAAAAAAAAGAAACACACTTTCTGATTAATTACTGTCAAAAGAAACACAAATTAGTCGGCTATCATTTTTAAATTTAGTACTTCACTAATGGTACCCTTTTTATATAGTCAGAATTAACAAAAACAACCCACTTTCTGATTCATTACTGTCCCCAAAAAAAAAAGAAAATGGAAATTAGTCATGTATCATTTTTCAATTGAGTCTTTCAATGACGGTCCTTACTAATAATAGTAGTCGGGTATCAATTCTAAATTGCAGTATATAAATGACGTTACTTTTGATAGATTTAGAATTACGTATTGCTTTTTTAATAAAATGATTGATTTACTCTTGACCAAAAATACCGTAACTTGAAAAAATGACACACATAAAGTCCAAAAAAAATGAGAAAAAGCCCTGTAACTTTAAAGACACACACACAAACTCAAAAACAATCTAAGATTAATAAACATTGACTTATTACGTCTTGCTTTTGAATCAAATTATTGATTTACTCTTGCAAAAAAAAGTACCGTAACTTTAAAAAGACACACATAAAGTCCAAAAAAAAAAGTTTGAAAAACACCATAACTTTAAAGACACACACACACAAACTCAAAAACAAGATAAGATTAATAAACATTTACACAAATGAAAAAACTAACGTCATATAATAGTATTAGTTAGTAGAATATTTTATTACAAATCTAAAAAATCAGATCTTTTTAGATCAAATCGATCATTTAGGTCCAGCCCCGAATCGTTATATGTATATGTTTTTGATTAGCATCAACGCCATCCCGTGGCGAACACCAGGGATGAGAAAACAACTAAAAAATTTTATGCAAAAAAAATACATATTTATTAGTATTTAGAAACTTGTGAAAAAATATAATTAAACATGATAATAAAAAAACGTTGATATCATAATTTAATTGCCAATACAATCTGACATATATGTAAAACTAAACAATATCATATTTCAGTTTTTTAATTTCATAAAAATTATTATTTTGAGATGATATTTCTTTTCAAATAAAAAATAAAAGATTAAATTCACTATTATCATAAGTCTCAAATTTCTATTTTAATGAGATTAGGATTAACACTTCAAACACTGTTTCAAAATATTTCAATCCTTTATCAATATTAAAAGAAAAGATGTTACCACTAAGGCATAACATTTTTTATATGGTCTAATAGAGAATTAAAATTTATTTTATTAGTTTATGTATTATAAATTTGTATAAGTTCACTAATTAAAAGCAGATTGGGATAACTGAGCATTATAAACCAAGTAATAACACTTTATCATCTACAACAATAGTTTGCTATAACACCCTTAACATGTATTAAAATAATAATTTAATCAAATAATAATACTTGATTGTCATAGTCTTCTTAAAATAAACTCTTCTAAAAAATTTATCAATTTAGAATATCAAATTAAAATTTGTCTTGCATTTTGAATAAAACAACCTCAACATTTATATTATTGGTTTTGGACCTTATTTGTAACAAATACTAATTCCAAATTAAAAAATTGTAATAATATGTATTTAAATATAATTAATAATTACATTTAAGTAAATAACTGCTATTTATTCTAAGCTATATTGCACTTACCCTAAAATCTCTACAAGGCTGCTTAGCATTGTCTGTCTCTTGAAAAATTTCATCATAGAGATACAATCGCGGTAAGTGTGCTCAGTTACAGGCACTTGTAAACACCTGAGTTATAAAAAAAAATTATTAATTTTCTGCAGTATAGGCATAAAATATTTTGATTCCTATCTCTATTTCACTTATCTGAATTTTTTTTTATTATCACTTAATAATCAAAGAAATTTGCAATTCAATGTACTATACCAATATACTTATTTTTTGATTATATTAATCAAATTTTAAATTACGATATTATGTAAGAGTCAAGTACATTAAAAAGAAAAAACAGATCAGTATACAACAAAAAATAAATGGTGAGTGTAATTTTATATAAACTAAGATAGTTTCATTATATATAAAGCCAACTGAATAAAATAATGTAATATAATATATAACTTATATTTGGGGATCACAAATTTAAATTTGAAGAAACATCAGTTTTAAGTTACTTAATTTTGGATAAACAATTATAAAGAGCAAATTCTAAAATTCAGTAAATTATAATACTGGACATGAAAATATTTATTTTCATAATTGTTTAACTTGGTCTAATTTTGAAGAATAATAATGATTTCTGTTGCATTCAAAGAAAATAATTATCAAGATCATAGTAAGAAATGATGGAATATTTAATAACATTTTAATATCTTGGAAATGAGCATTTCAGGGAGATAAAAAAAATATTAATACTAACATATTCCATATTTCTACTAATTTTATTTTTAAATTTCTATATATGCTGAATTCAAAAAAACTTTTAATAAATGCATTTGAAAAAAAGTCAAGTTTAATAATAAACAAAAAAAAATAATTTTTTTTTTACCTTTTATAATATCAAAGTTATTTCTATTAATTACAATTTTACAGCATCCTGCGATTATTTTTTGTTGTTGAAATTTTTCAATCTGTCATAATTTACAAAATTATTCAAGTGCTTTTTCTGTTAGGTAACCAGTTAATTTACAAAAATTGTATTTTCAAATAAGTGAATTATAAAATTCATGTCAATTAATTTTATTTATCTATATAAATTTACATGGTTAATTCAATGGAGCTTTTTATAAATAATAGAGTAATACTAAGATCTTCCAAAGTAATTGTCTAATAAAATGACACATTTATTATTATTCTCATTAAAAAAAAATTTATTTGATAGAATGTCTAATTTTATTTCTTTCTTATCAAAGTCTCTAAATTTTATCTTTTTTTTCAATACATTTCAGTTAATGGATAGTGCCTTTCTAATAATTTTGCACTGATCAAATGAGTTTTATTAAAATTTTCATTATACACAAATTACAAATTTGTTTGTTTTTTTCCCTCTTTAAAAAAAAAAAAACCAAAAACTTCTTTATTTATATACATAACAAATTCTTCCAATCCATGACATTCTTTGGTATATTTTTTTCTTTCTCATAATCAACTTCTGCTTCCAACCACTGTAATGAGTCTTCTAATTTAACTTTTTATTTTGTTACTTCTACATAAATAACTAATAAATTATGTTAAGCATAATCCTATTCAATCCCATTTCCAGGTACACAAACAGGATTTTCTGCATGTGAATCAAATATCCATATTGCTAACTAAAAACATTGGTGTTATCAAACATTTCTCAAAAGCTGATGAAAAATATTTATAGTATATGAATCTAAAAGAGAGATACTTTTTACTTTATTATAAGACATTTTATAAATGTTTCTTAAAAATACTTTTTTTTTTAATATTAACATTTCAATCATTTATTTATAATGTTGGTTAAAAAAAAAAACAAATAAAATGTTTGTTTCAACTAAATGAGACTTTACTTCAGTATTAATGTAAATGACATGTTTAATTTACACTAATTACAAATTTGCTTAAATAATGCATTTTCAAACTTTCCTTATCATATAACTGTGATTTAAAAAATATTTCTATTTAAATTGGCATTTGGTAATGCTACGATGCTAATGTATAATCTTACTTTCTTCTAGGAGAATAATTATCTAGAGACAATTTAAAATTTGTATTTTTATATTAGACGAACATCATCTAATATGAATATTGAATGTCTTCAGAAAAAATTAACTTATGAAAGTGGCAAAAAAATCGATACCAAGGTACGGAAACAAAATTACAAGCATTACTTACTCAGAAAGCATCACAGGTACTTCACTGATCCAGAAAAAATAACATATTTCAGCAAAATTACTCATCTTTATGGTCTACCTAAAATCCATAAGGATCATGTTCCATTAAGACATATTGTTAGTTCTATAAGTTCACCTTGTCAAGATTTGGCAAGATTTCTTCTCAAAATTCTAAGTCCTTTGGCATACAAGAACCAGTTCTTTGTCAGGGATTCTAGACACTTTGTAAAATTAATCAAGAACATGAAAATTGAAAGAACTAACTTACTGGTAAGTTTTGATGTGGAAAGTTTATTCACAAATGTACCATGTAAAGAAGCAGTCTATTGTAAGAAAATGATGGCGATAATAGTTTACAAAACAGAACAGCTCTTCCTATTGATAGTATAATGGAACTATTAACATTCTGCATAAAACCAACCTACTTTCAATATAACACAGAATTCTTCCAAAAAAAATCAAGGAATGTCTATGGGTTCACCATTGTCTCCCCTGATTAGCAATATTTACATGAAAAAATTTGAAACCTTAGCCATAAAAACTACTCCATATCCACCGAAAGTTTAGCTTCGCTATGTAAATGATACATTTGTTGTATGGCCACATGGTGAAGCACCACTACAAACTTTCTGGAAACACGCCAATAACATATCCCCATCAATTAAATTCGCAATAGAATCAGAACAAAAACAAAAATTGGCATTCTTAAATGTTCTTGTGACAAGACTCCCTCATGGCAAAATCAAAACTATAGTTTACCGAAAACCTACACATACAGGAAAATACCCAGCCTGTACATACAAACACAACAGAAACACAAAACATGGAGATGTACTATCACTATGGATCAGAGCAAAAGAAGTTTATTCAGAAACCAACGATTTGGAGAAAAAAAAGATCTATTAGGAACAAACTCTTATAAAAAATGGTTATCCATCAGCTGTTATTAACAAAATGTTAAATAGACAACAAAAAAGACCATCAAGAGAAAAAACAATTATTGGTACTGTAGTGTACCCCATTCCAAAAATAGCAGACAAATTAAGGAAAATCTGGAATCAGTATAACATCAAAACAGCTTTCCAGAGCCATACCACACTACAAGGAATTCTAACATCTACAAAGCCTAAACTGGAAATGCCGAAAAGAAAAAACTGCATCTATGAAATAGCATGTGAATATAGAAGAACATAATTTGGTGAAACCAGTTGTCTCATTGAAAAGCACTTGCAAGAATACAAACTGATGATTAGAAGAGAGAAACAGATGTGTCTAAGATAGCAGACCATGTATGTGTCAATGAACATATGTTCCAGTTGGGAAAATACAAAAATATTGGATAGAGAAGAAAAGGTACAAAGAAGAAAATTTAAAGAAGTTACTCACATGACAATGGCAAAAAATCCCATAAGCCAACCTAATGTGACTATGCATAATGTATGGAAACCACAAATCAACTTTGCTCTTAGGAAAAAGTGAGAAATCAGAAGGAACCACATAGATAAGTATATGACATTTCAACTAACTGTTGCTTTTGGCAGGATGGTTCAGTTGGTTAGAGCATTACCTTAGCAATACTCAAGAATCTAAGGATCCAGGTTCAAATCCTATGCTAGTACTGTCACTGGTCAGGCCAGCAACACTTGAAGAACAGAGGAGAATAATACCTCTCGAAACATTGTGCATATACTAACCTGTTTGATGTGCTATTACTAACAGTTGAATGTATTTGGAATATTTAAATAAAGTTAAATTTTTCTAAAGACATTCAATACTCATATTAGATGATGGAAATAGTCCAATATAAAAATACAACTAAAACACCATCATCACAAACCTTCAGGAAAAGACTAAGTATTCGGTATGGACCCGATACTATATCAAACTATAGACATTCAAAGTAGAAAATCATTTAACTTTCTTATGTAAATGTAAATCTGAAGGGATACCTCTAATTCACTCTCAGAGAACTGAGAAAATGACTCAGAGAGCAAGTGAAGCTTTATTAAGAAAAAAGAATAAATGCTCCAAGGTTTTCTATGTATCAAACAAAGCATTCCATTAATAATGTAGAATGTTTTCTAAAAAATAAACTTACTGATGAAGACTTCATGAGAGTTTTTCAAAAAGTAAGAAAATCATATTCTAGATTACATAGAAAAATAAAAGAATTCCAAAAGAAGAAACTTGCTAATCTACATGGGCATATCAGAGATCATAATGTACTAAGTAATATATCAACTTCATCTGTTAAAAATCTCAGTTCTAAACATCTAACAGATACTGAAATTTCTGTTCTTAAAAGAGGATTAAACTTTGCCATAACACCATCTAATATCCCTTTATTAGATATAATGGCAGCCACTGAGGAAGTCACTCAAAAATTGCCTCGAGAAGAAGCAGCAGAATTATGCTGGAGAATAAAAAGAACACTTGACAAGCAACAAAAATTGAAGTCAAATATATCATATGGTGAGCAGAAAGCAATTAAATCTCTCAAAGTAGATAAATCTACAATTATTCTCCCTGCTAACAAAGGCAATGCAACAGTTGTAATGGATACAACTGATTATGACAACACAATACAAGAACTCATGATAGCAGGCTAAGATAGAAAATGGCAAAAAATCCGATATCAAGTACGGAAACAAAGTTACAAGCACTACTCAGAAAGCATCACAGGTACTTCACTGATTCAAATAACATTATATTTCAGCAAAATTCCTCATCTTTATGGTCTACCTAAAATCCATAAGGATCATGCTCCATTAAGACCTATTGTTAGTTCTAGAGATTCTCCTGGCCAAAAGTTGGTGAGATTTCTTCTCAAAAGTTCTAAGTCCTTTAGCATACAAGACCCAGCCTTTTGTCAGGGATGCTAAACACTTATAGAATTAATCAAGAACATGCCAATTGAAAGAACTGACTTAGTAGTAAGCTTTGATGTGGAAAGTTTATTCACAAATGTACCATGTGAAGAAGCATTGTCTATTGTAAGGAAAAGATTAAATGGTGATAATAGTTTACAAACCGGAACAGTTCTTCCTATTGATAGTATAATGGAACTATTAACATTCTGTATAAAAACAACTTACTTTCAATATAACACAGAATTCTTCCAACATAATCAAGGAATGGCTATGGGCTCTCCATTGTCTCTCCTGATTAGCAATATTTACATGGAAGAACTTGAAACATTAGCCATAAAAACTACTCCATACTCACTGAAAGTTTGGCTTCGGTATGTGGATGTACATTTGTTGTATGGCCACATGGTGAAGCACTGCTACAAACTTTCTGGAAACACATCAACATATCCCCTTCAATTAAATTCACAATAGAATGAAAACAAAAATTGGCATTCTTGGATGTTCTTGTGACAAGACTCCCTCACGGCAAAACCAAAACTACAGTTTACCGAAAATCTACACATACAGGAAAATACCCTAGCCTTACATCCAATCACACAAGAAACACAAAACATGGAGTTATACTAGCACTATGGAACAAAGCAAAAGAAGTTTGTTCAGAAACCAGCGATTTGTAAAAAAGAAAAAAATTATATAGAACAAACTCTTATAAAAAATGGTTATCCATCAGCTGGTATTAAGAAAATGTAAAATAGACAACAAAAAGAACCATCAAGATAAAAGACAATTATTGGTACTGTAGTGTACCCATACATTCCAAAAATAGCAGACAAATTAAGGAAAATCTGGAATCAGTATAAAATCAGAACAGATTTCCAGAGCCATACCTTACTATGAGGAATTCTAATATCTACAAAGCCTAAACTTGAAATGCTGAAAAGAAAAAACTGCATCTACAAAATACCATTGTGAATGTGGAAGAACATATATTGGCGAGACCAGCCGTCCCATTGAAAAGTGCTTGCAAGAACACAAACTGGTGATTAGAAGAGAGAACACAGATGTAACTAGGATAGCAGACCATGTATGTGCCTGTAAACATATGTTCAATTGGGAGAATACAAAAATATTGGATAAAGAAGAAAAAGTATAAAAAAGAAAATTTAAAGAAGTTACTCACACGTCATTGGCAAAAAATCCCATAAGCCAACCTAGTGTGACTATACATAATGTATGGAAACCACTAATCAACTTTGCTTTTAGGAAGAAGTGGAGAAATCAGGAGGAACCTCATAGATAAGTATATAACATTTCTACTGACTGTTGCTTTTGGCAGGATGGCTCAGTTGGTTAGAGCATTACCTTAAAATTCAATACTCAAGAATCTAAGAGTCCAGGTTCGAATCCCATGCTAGTGCTGTCACTAGTCAGGCCAGCAACACCTGAAACAGAGGGAAGAATAATACCTCTCGAAACATTGTGCATATACTAACCTGTTTGATGTGCTATTATTAACAGGTAAATGTATTTGGAATATTTAAATAAAAGTTGAATTTTTCTCAAGACATTCAATACTCATATTAGATGATGGAAATAGGCCAATATAAAAATACAACTAAAGCACCATCATCACAAACCTTCAGGAAAACACAAAGAGTAATCAAGTTTTAAAATTAATCTATTTAAATTTGGGATTCAGATATCTTTCCTTTTATTTTATTAAACAGAAAACAAAATAATACAAATTCTAAATCTATTGAGTTTAATAAAGTGATTCAAAAACATCCTCAGATAAAAAAAATCAATTCACCCATCAAAATTTTAAAAAAAACTAAGAGAATTTTTTTTACATTGTTAAAATGTATAAATAGAATTATGATTAGTTTTATTATTAGATAAAAAATTTAAATGAAAATATCTAATCAACTTTTTGGACATAGAAAATTTAAATAGATATTTTAAAACGTTTTCATTTTTTAACAAACTATGTATGTACTAATTTGTTTAAAGGAAAAAAGAGAAAATTTAGATAAATGAAAGTGATTTAAAGTTAATTAATCCAATTAGTAAAGCAAATACCAGTGAAAATTTTATTATTTTGAACCGGGTACAAAAGAAACCAATAACTTTAAGAATTTTACCATTTACTATGGGAATGGACCGGCATTTCAAACAGAAATAGAATACCATTGATAGATGAACCATCAATGGTACCTATAACCAGATCAAGGCTAAACAAAGCATAACCTACAAAGACATTTCCAGGCTATATGCCTTCTCGATTGTTAGATTCAAACTCTGGCCATCCAAAGCATTTTATTTGTTTTGAGGATCACCAGGCACCAGACAACCATAGGTTATATAGTCAGCATGCTTTGGATGACAGGCACACAAATCTAGCGCTTGACATATCCCAAGATTAGCTCATACTCTTAACCAGGGTCCAGCACATTTAACTTAACACATAAAAATAACTATTCACTTAAATTACTGGTGATGCAGTGACGAGAAAGAGAAATAGACAAAATAATATTTAAGCAAACCTTAATATGTATTCAAGCACACACATATCTAATATATTTATGTAAAGAAATATAAATGATTAATGATTAGTTTTAGATTGAATTTTATAATAGTCCTTTGTTAATTAAAGTTCATTTCATTTAAAATAAAGAGTCTAGACTGTGATCAGCATATATTTAAAAGTATCTTTACCTAGGTTTTATTTTCCAACCAGTTGGCCTTCTGTTTCGACATTGATAGCTTCATGACTTTCCTTCCAAGTTTCTGTCAAACAATGAGAGAAAGAGAAAGAATATGTGGCAGCTTCTATTTCATAATCTTGATATTCCAGGTTTTGATTCAGGCAGGATAGATGATGGCTGAGGGCTTGGGCATAAAGTTGTCAAACACTCCAATATGCGGCTTCTGCGTTAATGTCGACCACAGCAGTAATGACTGTTTGTTATGGCATTTAAATTTCGCCAAAGCTCTGAATCTGCATTCTTCTACATGCTGTACATCTAGACTTTGAATTGAATGAATAATACTGGACTGATTTACAGATTGCAAGCCCGAGTAAAGAATAATATGCTATAGCAACTTTATATACTTTTTCTCTCTCATTATTTATTTCCTTATCGTATTTTTAATTTTGATGGTAACTTGAAATCTGTCTTAATTAATTTTACATTTCTTTTTATCTTAATCCTTCATTCAGATTCCTCTATTACCTCCATAAGATAGTGTACATGATTTTTTATAATTAATTCAATTTCAATATTATCAATCAGAAATCTTATAAATTAATTACATTTTTGAAAGTTTTACTAACATTTATTTTTACAGACTAATTTTATTCTAACTTTCCATATCTACTTATTTTTACTTTATAAAAGTTTTGTTTAAAAAGAGAGAAAAACAAAGTTTTAAATCTTTTTCTAATTCTTCTCTCCACCCACCTTTTTTAATAAATAGTTTTATTATAAATATATGCAATCTTTTTATTTTACAAAATTGCATTTTAAAATCTACTTAACTAATCACATATTTTTTTAAAATTATGAAACATGTAACACTATATATATATATGACTTTTACAATATATATCTCTCATTAGTGTTACAATATATTATACTAAAGATTAATAAATTAATATAAAGATTAATTAAATCATATTTAATTTCAAAATCCTTAGGATATAGCTGTTAAACATTAGTACTACACATGTTAAAGATTGTGGGAGCAAGCCAGATGATATTTTATGAAAAAAAAATACAACACTTGAACCAGATTTCTTTAATTATTTATATATATATATGATGGCTATGGAAAATTTAATTTAAGGTATATACATATCACTGATCATTTTATGGGTCAAGATAACCAAATAGTTTGAAGTTCCTATTAAGTTAATATATAATAAAGTACTGCAGACCATTACATAAAACTTGTACATATATGCTAAAAATAGTGACCTTATATTAGCACTAACCATCTACATTCAATATAATCAGTGTACCAATTTCAATGTGTATCCTTTGTAGTTATATTTAATAAATAATAATAGAATTTTGAAGTATAACTGCTCCATATTGTTGTGTTCTATACTTAAAAATTAAATAATAAAGAATATTCCATCATTTTTAAAAAATTTCTATTTATTTTCATCTAGTAAAAATTTTTATTACTGATTACTGGTTATCCTTGAATTACTTTGATTGCCAGATGTGAATTTAAAAAATCACTTAACCTGTACAAATTAATCTATCCTAAAATTAGAAGGCATAAAAGCTAATAATAACAAATTATTTTTTCATACAAGTAAATTTAAATTGATAGTCTAAAATAATTTTAATTTACACTCTCAATCTTAGCATCATCTAGAACACCACATGTTCATCTTATGCTTATATCATATGTCAACAACTTTCTCCATACAATATTGTCACCTAATGTAAGCCACATTAATCAATGGATGCTAGATGTTTATCACATCAAAATTCCTATCTAGTGTCTAATCCAATATTTCTAGACTAGTTTCTAGTTTATTGATTTCATTAGCGAGGAGCCTTGGATCTGAGAGCACTATATTTAGATCTTTGGATCTAATGCATCCCTCCACAATCTCCTTTTACCTTTTTGGCTATCTATAAAGCTATGAACTCAAATTAAAATCACAATAATGGTTTCAATCCAAGTTAATATATATGTACAGTCATACCCAGATCAGTATTCATGCTCCCTAAACATCCTTTGGTTAGGATTGATATTAAACCACTATAACATCATATGATCATCATTTCTTATGTTACCATTTGTTAACACGGTAACAAATTTCTCCATTCAATAGTGCCAACAGGCTCCTCACTGATGAAAGCCATAGCTAGGAACTAGTCTGGGGGATATTGGATGAGTAGGCCCTAGGTGGCAATAGAGTACAGAGAAAGTTCCTACTATGTTAATAAATGATTTAAGAATAAAAAATAATGGTCATGTGATCTTATAGTGGTTAATACCAAACCTAGCCAAACAATGTTGGTGGCTATGGTTATTAAAAAATGCAAAGACACCAAAATGTACAGATAGTGAACTGGATTTGTATGGGTATGACTATACAGGCAAATTAGCTTGGAATGAAAACATTACTGTGATTTCACTTTGGACTCATAGCTTTGTGGTTAAGTAAAAGATAAAAGGTGGCTGCTGGAGTTGATGCATTAAATCCAAAGATCTAGGTGGTTCTCTCATATTCAAGACTCTTCACTGATGACACCCATAGTTAGAAACTAGTGTGGTAATATTGGATGAGTAGGCACTAGATAGGGATTTTAATGCACCAATCTTCTACCACCCTTTGATTGGCTTGAACTAGGTGGCAATATTTTATGTAGAAAGTTGCTACTGAGTTAATTATTTAGAATCAATAATAATATTATATCTACAGTAATATTAATCATAACTTTTTTATATTACTTGCATTATCATAGGAAAAACATTCATATATATTTTATTAATTAAGGTGAAGATATAATCTTATTCATGCTTATGACTTTTATATATTTTCCAATTCATATTTTGTTTAAAGTTCAAAATTAAGATGAAGCTCATGCAAACATTAATCTAGTGAAAGTAATTACAATTAATTGTCTATTGGCCTTTTATACAAAGTATAATGAAATGGAATGTATGATGATAAAAAATAAATAAAAGTTCTAAATTGTAAATTTGATCTTGCAATCAATTACAGACAGATATAAGTCAATAAAAGGGATAAACTCCTTGGTGTTTCACATTTCTCCTCATATTTGGTAGCATCCAACTCAATGATGATGATGGAGTGTTTTTCCACAACAAAAAGAAAAAACATTCAAATGCCATATGACAAAAGTAGCAATTTTCCATTAATTACTAGTCATTTTAAAGATTCTATTTATGTTTATTTTTGCAAAACCAAGTTTAAGTGCTAAATAGGCAAACAACTATAATATGTATATAAGATGTCTGTATTATATGTATACATTTTTTATTTTAAAAACTACTATATATTGTAAACAAATGATTATAAACAAATTATAAATTACTATCTACTAATTCATGCTATTCTTTAGGAGTCTTTGGCAAAAAATATAGTGGATGTAGCAGTTTGCTATATGCTCAAACTCCACTGTTTAAGATTTCACAAGGCATAAGTTTCAAAATTATAAAACATATTGAAATTTGAAAAAAAAGTCATTTTAACAAGAAAAAGAAAACATGGAACTATTACTAAAAAGTAAGACACCTTATAAAACATGAGAAAAGTTCTATAAAGAATTATGTAGCAAGAAAGAACAAGGAAAACAAAGAATTATTACATCTTCTAAATTGCAGAGCATTTTAAATGAAAAGATGAGACATGCAAATTAAATCTATGAAGAAGGGAAATGCTCCAGGAAATGATATAATTATTAGAGACATCTTTAAAAAAAGCAGACAAAGAAATAAAACTATTGGAAAAACTATATACCAAATATCTAAATGATAAAAATATACCAGATGATTGGAAAAATATCATTTAATATACTTTTCTTTATTCACTTTTTACAATGCAGTAAATTTTATTTATTCCTTGATGACATTTCCTTATAGTTTTGAATGATGAGCAGTTTTCATTAGAACTACAATATTCAAATATATATGATCATTAATTAATATCTTTTAATACCATATACAAGTTCATATACAATTAAATGTGTAATACATTATATACAATACTCTATATATCTACACAATGTACTATACATAATACAATTATATTTTAATAAACTAATATATATATACAATTTTTAAACAGCTTTATAAATATTAACTTAATTGGTTTTTTTTATTTTTTTATTTAAATCTTTATAAAGGATACTGTAAAAAAAAAATTTTCTTTACATTTATGTAACTTTTAATCATTTATTTATTATTAAATTTTTATCATTTTAACTTTTTTTTTTATTAAGGTAAAAAAAACACAGGTGACTGATCACCAGCTACATGATATTACAGTGTTCAATGTTACAAGGTAAAAACAAAGTAACATACGCTCGATAAAAAAACATATCCACAAAAGGGTTGTATAACCTTACTCAATATGTATCTATATTGTAACCTGCCCCCGCCGGCTTCCATACCGAAAGCCCAGTAAAGTCACGTCCTTTATATCTGGACGCTTTTGCCGTATTCCTACGGTGACATTCTCGTGTTTTGGTTGATGGTTCACTTCTATGAACCTGCTGTGTTCTTGCATCTGGGGGATTACATAATGTTCTGTGAAGATAATTTCAAACACATATACACGTACGCTTTATTTATTTTATACGTAAATTCGGATTGAATCCAAGTAGTAGGCGCCAGGAGAACTTTTATAAGAGTCCGCCATGTATGTGCATACGCTCACTCAACTATACCACAAAACATGCCCGTGCATCACTCCAGTCGGAAGCAAGAAACGAACACAGCCTATATCGCCTTTCAAATTACATCGTATATGTGATCTTTCACTCACGATCAATCAGACTTATCATATTAGGGCCCGCCCTATATCCCACAGAATAAATTAATCAACACTTAATATTAATCTAAGAAAGCATAATAAACATAAATATAAATAGTCAAATCCCAACACCAAAAATATCAAATGCATTCATTCATATACAAACAAATTTGATCGCTCCAGCACTCATTCCCTATTATATAAATTTATGTTGAAATTCCAAGCAATTAATAACAAAAAATACTAGTTAAATAAATGTTTATTTTAATCTGTTTAATAACAATTCATGCAGGTATATGACCGGCAAGCCGAGATAATTTAAATATAGATTTAAAGGTGACTTCGCAAATATTTTAAAGAATGTTAATCTGTAGCCAAACTTATTTGGTTAGGTTCTCTAATCATTCATTAATGGTCATGAGTAACTTTATCATTTTAGCTTAATGTTTTAATAGTTCTTGTTGTTAAAGTTATTTTACTTTGGTGCATAAGTGAATACGACAATTTAAAGATAGCTACCTGTGGAACGTAGAAAGACTGTAAGAGGGATCCTGAGCGATGATTTCTTCTTTAACGAAGCATTCTGGCAATTTGCAAGGTCTCAAAAGCGTGTGTGTTCCTTATGTGAAGTTTCTCCGGTGTTACGAGCATCCTAGGGGCAATCAGCTGAGCTGGACGCGGAGGTCCGGTGGTCAAGCCGCGAATTTTAGGTTCAGCAACGCATCTCCATTATATTTCTACACGAAAGTTAGATTTTATTTCTTCTAATTCTAATTTAATAATCATAATTAAAAGCGCTGTCCGGCCTTTTTGATCTCTTCCTTCCCGCCCTCACACCTTGAATTTTTTTCACCCAATCACTCCCATGCACCTGTGAGTCCCTTCATCTTATAAATCCATCGAGTATTAACTCGATTCAGTGATTTCTGGGATCGTTTGCACCACTTTGGAATCTAACTCAATTTGACCATTTTTTCAGGTATTGTTTCGCTGGAGACAGAAGTCTGAGTTGTATAATAGCAGTGTACACTTTTTCTCACCTCTGTTTCTAAATTCGGCTTATTTTATCTAGGCGTACCAACGCATATCCTGCCTATTGTTTCAATTTCTCTAATTTTACATTTACTAATTGCCCCCATTTAAAATAATTTTAGATCGCTTGGAATTTCAGAACATATTGCAAATTAATTAATTAATTTTCCCCTTTTGTTCAAAATGATTCAAATGATTTAATAAAAATGTCAAACTTGTGTTCAATCATTCATCTTTATTTAACAAAAAATGCAAAAAAAACTTACAACTAAGGATTACAGATTTATTCTTTAAAAAAAACAAAATAATAAAAAAAAACTCTTTTACTTTTTTATTTCAATAAATTTGACAGGTACTGTTATATAGCTGCGATCATGCTTTAGAAACAGCTGTTTCTCGTTTATTATTAAAGCAAGACCGCTTTTTTAAAAGTTCTGTTCCTGTCATTCATTTCGTCAATTGAATATGTTTAATATAACCTCATATGCCTGGGTTCAAATCCCATGTAACGCTATTCCGTTACAATATATGGATGAGCACAGATCTGCACTGCCCAAAAACAATCCATCAAGGGAGCGCAGCAGCCCATCAGAGCAGTATAGGCGCTGAAAACTTTGACCCTGTACCCTCCCGGCAGGTTTTCCGGAAGCGGCAATAATTGTCAACAGCCCGCACCCACAAACCAGACCCCCAATGACTGCCATAATAACTTTATATCTTTTATTTTTTTTTTTTAATCTTATCTTTTAACTTTCAGATTTTCTATTCTTTAATTTTTTTAACTTTTACTTTGTACATTAATTTCTCTGGGAGTATTTTTTGTAACTATTACTTATTCTACGTCTTAAATTTATATATTTATTTTTATAACTATTACTTAATCTACTTCTTAAATTTATGTATTTATTTTAAATTTTTATAAAATTATCTAAATATTTTTTTAAACTTTGTCTAGTATTTTTAATTACGATAGCTTCTTTAATTTTTCTCTTTCATTATTAGTATAATGAATCATTTTATGCTATCTTTTTCAAAATTGATTTCTGTCTCTGTTGAATGTAAGTAAATAGGTGATATAAATAAGTAATTTTTTATCTTATTTGTGTTGGGATTGTATATAAATTGAATTCTTCATCTGATTTACATAACTACATTTGATATTTCTTATCTGATATTTTTTACATTTGATTTCATATACACCACTTACAAAATTTTCAACATTTTCAATATATTTATTGTCTAATATATATATTATAACGGGACAACACTATTAACCTTCTTATCTGATATTTTTTACATTTGATTTCATATACACCACTTACAAAATTTTCAACATTTTCAATACATTTATTGTCTAATATATATATTATAACGGGACAACACTATTAACCTTACCTGCCATACCCTGTTGCGGCATCAGATACAATGGACGGCCATACCCAGATGTCCTAGTCCGAAAATACACTTGGACATTTCTATCAATTGTAACATCTTCATGCCTAACACATTGTGTGCCAGATATAATGGAACCCGCCACCCCAAAGTTACTGGTACCATATATACCAGGACCATGATTGTATGATGACACAAATATGACTAAGTAATTGGATAACTTTGATGAAATGTGTCAACCTACTACAACAAGTCATATCATAATTTTATGATTCGACAACACATTTGGGTGTGTCAGATGTTTCAGAATGAGCAATGACACATAATAAAGGAAGCACATCTCACTACTATCAGATCTGAGCCTTCAAATAGGATGCTACAGATGTCACAATGAAATGCCCAGTTCCAAGTCACATGTAATTTCAATATACTATCCCCCAATCTACTTAAAAATGTTTCAATGTAACCTAGAGCAGCGCATATTCATACATCTCCCTTTTAATTCCCATTACACCACGGAATTCGAACTCAGGGAGTTCTTACAATCAACTCTCTTCAGGAATGGACCTACTCAATTTTAAATGAATTAGGCTTATGTATAAGCATAGTTATAGGAAAATACTGATGATGATCAATTATTTATTAAAGCAATATTTAGTGATGATGATCATCATCAAACCTATAATAGTGTAAATTGATAATGTGATGATGATCATCACCAAACCTATAGTAATGTAAAAGCATCATGTGATGATGATGATGAATGTCTGTTGGTATAAATGCATAGTGATGGTGGTGATGACCAAACAGAGATCAGATTGATTTAAACAACTAATTTATTAACAACATATATAAAAAATATAACTATTTACAAGCAAGAAATAATAAGATAAATTAATATTTAGTTATAATAAAAAAAACTAATGGTTTCTTTATCATCTTGGTGACTTCATACAAGAAATAAAAATGCAATAGTCGACTCCTATTAGATACAACATTATTCTCTGATTCATTAAATATATACATAACACAAGATAGAGAAAATCATAATAAAAGTTCATTACTTATAAAACTACCCATTAAAATAATTGTTACAGTATTTATAGTTAAATTAAATATATTATCATTATAACTGCCCACTCCCATTTATCTATATGTCGGTTAAGGTTATAGTAGAAATTAATGATAGATAAAGACCATTTATTCGGGAGGATTAATCATATATTCAGAATAAATAAAACTACAAGAAAAGATTAGTAACATTGATTAGTATATTGTCTCAAAGTCTTACTCTCAATATTATATATGTAAAAGTCTTACTTGAGAGGAGATCACCTGGATGGGTTATTGTTGACTTCTAGAGGAATCTAAAAATTTACTTTATTAAAAAAAAAATGTATATATATCTATTAATTAAAGAGAATTTCCTTTTGAGTTTATATCAACAAAAGATTTTTCCATCCATTTGTTCACTTTAAGTTGTAGTTGATCGAATTAGAAAAAAAAAAAAATTTTAAGCACCCAATAAAAAAAAAAACAATACATATTTTCAATTAGAAAATTACAAAAGCCAAAAAAAAAAATAATCAATCATCACGTGAATCCAATATATAGTTTATCTAAATTACAGCAAGCTTTCATTCAAAGAAGATGTCCATGTCCATGGCTAAACATTCCAGTTTATCAGCTCTGTTATTTTTATTTATGCATTCCTGATCATATAAATCCATGGAAAAATGTTTGTGTACCAGCATTTTCTTTTTCCAAAATAGACATTCTGAGGACAGATTTTATGATTTCATAATCAAGTAATGGCCTGGAGGTTGGCTAGAAAAATCCCAACAGCATTAGTTTTCTACTCCAAACACATTGTAAAGTTTCTTACATTATCAACCATAGTTTATAATTTATCTTAATTATGTCTAAAAATGATTTTAAAGACAATAGTCAATCCTTAGTAGTTTTAGATTTCCTTTTCATTTATATTATTATAAAGAAATTTACTTATAGAAGATCTTAATTTACAAGTTCAGAAACTATTAATTTTGAATTACAGTTTAACTCCTGGACATTATAAACATTTTTCTTTTAAAAATGCCAAAAAGTTCTTTGCTTTTTTTTTTAAGAAAATAAAAACTTAACTTTTTTTTTCCGTTGCTATCTGTTCAAAATCCCGGTCTCTTCTTCCTAACATCGTCTGCTTTTCTTTTCAATTGTAAAAAGAACCGCTCTTTCATCACGTGATTGCTAAAAACCTACTATAAACTTGATACAAAAAAAAAATCAATTTACAAAATGTTATTATATTTATTTCATTTGTATTATTCTAATTCGATCATCTAACAAGACTTTAAACTTCACATCAATTTTAATCTTTAATTATGTCCGTTTTATCAGTCAACTAGTATTTTATTTATTAATAAAATTAAATGAATAAACAAATAGGAAAACAATTAATTTCTACCAATAAACGAACATATTATTTTCTATGCATATGTTTATCTACATACATATATACACACATTGTAAACAAACGATTTATTTACTTACTCACGATAGATAAAAAAAAACATTAATCTCTCAAACATATCGGTGTATATGTATGTTTATGAAGGTATATATTACATTTATATAATCAAGTATGTAAGATATTTATTTTTCCTCCCACTGGGTTTGAATTCAGATATTGAAGAAGACATTGGGACAGGTTTGTATAAGCTAGTTGTAAGCCATCTCTTACAATATATATATTCTTTTTTCATTTATTGAAGTTTATTATACTGTTAAATTTTTTATTAATTTCATTAATAATTTTATTTATATCTTTTACTATGTTTTTATTATCAGTTTTTATTTGTATACATTTATTTTTCTTAAATATATATATATATATTATTACCATCTTTTTATCATTACTAATTTTATCTTTTAAAAACTATTTATTATTTTTTATAATCGTTATTTAAGATTTATTATTTTTAAGTTCTTTGATTATTAAGTTTATTTCTTTATTATAATCTATATTTGCGCAATAATTTATAGCCCTATATACTCTTGAATTTATAGTATTTAATTTGTATTTTTTTGTCTATATTTGAATACCCATTAGTTATATTATTATCAATATTAGTTTTTTTATGCATAAACATTTCAATTTTACATTTACCATTTATATATGATTTGATTAATATAATATCTATATATGCTAACATTGTTTTTCTATTGTAAATTTTACATTTATGCCTAATTTGTTAATATCTTCTGGGGAAAAGAAACCTATTTGTCTATGACTTTTGTTAAAAATTAATAGATAGTCATCAATATATCTTTTTATAAAAATTGACTAATATTTTAAAAAGATAGTAAAGAAGATATTAGAAATAACAAACTTAGAAGTATTATTCTTATAATTTCTGCTTTACTTTTTTTGCATTCCTTCATATATATATTATTTTTTATAAATCTCCACATATACACTCTAATGCAATTTTTTTTATATCCTTTAATTTTCTAACAGCCCTGCAGTCTTCATCAGAGTAGTATTAGTTCAAGAATATATATATAGCTATTAATTACTGTTCAAATGAAGAACAGTATAAGAAAGTCATAGAATTAATAGTTAAAGAGTTTAAAGAGAATGACTATCCAGAGAAAATAATAGAGAAAAGTGTAAAAATATCAGAAAAAAGATATATAAAGGAGAAAATAAAGAAGAAGAGAAGGAAAAATGCAAGAAAAATAGCATAAAAAAAGGATGAATATATAAGTGTTAAAACATATAGTAATAATAATATACTAAAGAGCATTAATAAAATTATTAAAAAAATTAATTAAAAATATAATAATGTAATTAAATATAAGATAGTAAATAAAAAAAAGAGAAATGTAATGGATATATTAGATAATAAGTATATTAAAGGAATAGAAAAGCATATAAATGGAGTACATGACACAGAATGAAGATCGTGTAAGAATAATAAGAAAAGAACTAAATATGTAGGAGAAATGAAAAATTCAATCTTTACAAGATTGATTCACATAGGTATGATTAAAAAAATCACCAATTTATATGCATGCTATGAAAACAGAACATATATTTGAGATTGCATAAGAATGATGGATACACTAATAAAAGAAGATAGAAAAATAAAAAAAAGCTACATTAATTAAGAAGATAAAACCAAATTTAAATAGAGATGGGGGAAGGGGGTAAAGAGATTATTTTTATAGGAATATTAATAATAATAGAGAAAATATATATATAAAGTTTTGTGAAATAAAGTTTAAAAGTATGATAAAAAGTTAAAGAAATTGATAATAGATGGAGTTGTATTAAAGGAATATATGAAAAAGAGGCTAAGAATTTTGAAAAAAGAGTCAGTTATAAATTTAAAAAGAAAGAAGGTTATACAAAAGGTGATTAAAATAAATAAATAAATTATAAAAGAGAATAAAGTAAAGAATATGAATAAAAAATAATAATAAAAAAATAAGTATAGATAAAGAATAAAAAGGAAGGAAAGGAATTAGACTTATAGATATTAAAAGTAAAATAAAGAGGTGATAAAAATATATTAAGAGTAATGTAGAATGATAGATAGGAAGAAAAGGTAAAAAATAAAAAGAGAATAGAAATAGAAAAGAAATAATGAGAAAATAATTAGAAAAAGGGAAGTAAAGGAGAGTTAAAAATAAAATATGATTATGAATAATAATGTAAAATATGTACTTTTATATGTATGTAGAATAATGGTTATATGATGATTATATGTTTAAATCTTGTAGCTCTGATGAAGACTGCAGGACAGTTGAAACTGTTAGAAAATTAAAAGAATTATATAAAAAAATTTGCATTAGAGTATATATGATGAAGATTTATAAAAAGTAATAAATAAACTTAACAGTCTTCTAACAATTCGATACAAAATCTTTACCAACATAATTACAACTTGTCTCTAATGAATCAAAAAAACAAGTTGGATTTAAAAGTGTTTTTGTACAGCAGATTAGATCCAAATATTGAGAGAACCAAAGAATATGAATCATCATTATGCTTTGGATGTATATATTATGAAAAGGCATTTGATTCTATAAGTATTTCAATAGTCATTAAAACTGAATATTGTTATATTCTGAATAATGTTTATCAAAATGCAATAGCAATTATTATATTACATGATGACACTAAAATATTAATAGTTACAACAAGATGATTCCACATCTCCAAAACTTTTTATAACAGTTTTATAATAAGTATTTTGTGGATTAAAATGGGAAGCTAAAGGAGTAAAAGTAAATGGAGATTATTTAAGTAATTTAAATTTTACACATGATGTAGTTGTTTTTGCAAATAATGCTTTAGACCTTCAGGAAATGTTTTAAGAGTAATATGAAAGTAAGAAAATAGGTCAAAGATATATGCTAAAAGACTAAAGTTATGTTCAATGGTTTTTCTCAGAAAAAGAAAATAAAGATTGATATTCATGAATTAGAAGAAGTTAACAACAAATACTTTGATCAGAATATTAATGCAGATGGAAACGTAATAGATAAAATTAATCATAGAATTAAATTTGGGTGGAGTGCTTTTGGTAGAAGTAACTTAATATTAAAATGAAATATGCCTGTGACTCAAAAGAAAGATTTTTAATAGATCTGTTTTACAAGATTTTATTTAAGGATCTGAAACTTGGACACATTGCAAAGAATAATGTAGAGACTTCAGACCACTTAATGAAGAGATGTATGTTGGGAATAACAAGAAAGGACTGAAAGCATAAGAAAACAAATAGAATTAGTGATATCATTAAAAGAGTTAAAAGATTGAAATGGAGTTGGACTGGACATATTTCTAGAAGACATGATAATAGATGGACAGTTGAAGACTTAAACTATATCCCAAGAGATTGTAAAAAGAAAAAAAAGATTTAGAAAAAGACTATATGTGAGACAGTTAGATGAAATAAGAAAGCTTGCTGATATGATGTGTAGAAAAGAAACTGGATCAGAAAAACTAATTGAACGTGGAGAGATTTTTATCCAGCAGGAGATTGATAATAGTTAAAAGTTATGATGATTAAGATTTAAATATCTAAAATAAAAATGATCATTTTATTTTCACCTTATATATAAACGTGTGCATGTGTGTATATATATATGTAACTAATCAATGTAACAATTTTAACATAAATGTAAAGACTGGAATGAGACTAACTTTTCAAAAGCTATTAATATCAATGCACCAGTCTCTACCAAACTGACCAGCAAATATAAAATGATTATTTACATAAGTTGTCTCAAATCTTATAGATATGACATTTGACATGTAATATTATTCACACCAAACATTCAATCAAACCCAGATGATAAGACAGCCATTTTTAAAATGGCCAAACATTAAACATTACAAAACAAAGACAATTTCTACTCATTTTAAATTGCAGTGAATTACTAATTTATAGTTGAATATGAAATAATTAACCAATACAGTGTCTTTAAATTATAAGTATAAATGAAGTTTAATGTTTGATTATATTTAAAGTGGTTGTGTTTATATCTGTATTTGATTTGAGATTCAGCCTGAATGATATCACTTGCAGACTTATTACTCAAGCCAAAGTTCCCATCAAACACAAATCTCAACATCTCTTTCAATAAAACCAAACAGTAAACTTCTCAAAACAGATAATTAATTCTCATTTCAATACAGTGTTTTTAAATTGTATATACAGTATATGTGAAGTTTAATATTTTTATAATACTGAGAGATGGTGTTAACATCTGTATTTGATTTGATGTTTGGATTGAATAATATTGCTTATCAGATGCCTTCTCTATAAAATCTGAGATAGAATATGTAAATATTTTACTTTTGTAGACAATTTGGATAAAGAGGCTGATCCACTGATATTAATAGCATTTGGGAAGTTGATCATCCCTTTATTTAGATATATTTTTAAAATGCTGTGTGGATTAATTATTTCATATTAAACTATTAGCCGAGAGGTCATTGCAGCCACCTTGCAAGCAAGTAGTTGGTTGCAGACGGTTGTGGGTTCGCCTCCCGGACGATGCTATGACATATGAGAAAAAAAAAAACAACTATAAACTATTAATTCCCAATGATTTAAAAATAAGTAGAAATTATCACTATCTTATAAAAGTTTAATGTTTGGTCACTGAAAGGGGATATGTTTACATCTGTATTTGATTTGAGGTTTGACCTAAATAATATCATTTGTAATCGCTATAGGATCAAAAATAACATATATTTAAGTTTGAGAGCAGTTTAATAAAAAGACTGACAAATTGATAATAACAACATTTGGAAAGTTGGTCATTCAAGTGCTTATATATACATGTATATAATAAAAATAAAAAACTGATTTAGCTTTATAAAATTCAATATACCAAAAATAAGATCTATAAATAAATATTAGCTGTAACTGGTAAATAGTATACACCAACCTCAGTAATATTCTATTAAATTTTAATGTAAAATACCCATAACAGTTTATTCAGATTATAGTGACTATATTATAGTATTTAAAAAAAAAATCATTATTTCAAAGGATAACATACATGTCATAAATTAATTATACCTAATATTTATTTAGATTTTCTTTTTGGTATATTAAATGTATGCAATACTGTGGCCTGTCTATAGGCGGTATGACCCTATGCAGAGGTACCAAGCCCCTGCATTAGGCCCTACTTGGACTCTGGCTAGGTACTATTAACAGACTTACTATTTCCCAACCATTTTCTTTAACTATAATAATTGAATTTAGGTAAGGCTAGCATTTATCCCAATTTATTTTACATGATTAAACATTTCTGCAATAAGACATATTTTAAACATAATCAATGTCAGACTCATTTACCTATAAACAGATCACATCTCCTTAACATTAAACAAATACAAAATATTTGTTCAATGGCATGAGAATATCCAGATACTACTCCTTATTAAGTATCTTCATACTCTCATGGTTAACAATAATATCCAATATATCATGTCATATCTATAACTATTGAGTTTTAATTCAATCACTCATTAAATTAATCAGTTATATAATTACAGAAAAACTTTGATTCCTATTATTTTTGATAATTAAGATTGGCAATAATCATAAGAATAACTTTACAATAAGGAGATCTCAGGGTAATCCTTGATTTTAGTAGTTCTTCATACTACCTATGGTAGTGCACAAATTAAAAAAGGGTTATAATTTAAATCTATAATCAAGCTTTATATTTATGTTCTTTAATACTTATTATTAAAATAATATTAACTAAACTGTAATTAACACCAGTACTTTCACTAATAATTAATTTATCATTTAATTTCATTTTAATAAACGCACCTTAATCATTACAATGTCATCAATGACCTATGGGATCAAGGCAGTATGTAGCAAGTAACAATCTCTATTAAGAGATGTGTGTTTAGTAAACTGTTAGATTGCTTTAAACTGAATTGATTTCTCATTTTAATTTCAACCTGTACATTTTGAGTTCATGTGATGTTGTGACAATGAGCCCAGAAAAGAAATGCAACATTTAGAACTTAAGTAAACTTTCAAAACAATAATTTTAATAACATTATTTACAAATTATTACAATAAACATTCCCATTAACAAGTAATTTAAAATAACTGTTATAATAAAGTTGTATACAAACATACTATAATAATAATAAAAACAATGTAAAATTAATATTTGAGGTATTTATAATGAAACAAAATTAATACTCTCCCATAGTATGCTGGAATATTTACCTTTATGTATATGCTTATATATCACCCAGTTTTTTATTAAACACTCATTCTCCCTTTTTTCTAAATTCATGGTCTTTTATTTCAAACTTCAAAATAATAATTGTAATAAAGTTGTATATCTAGTAATAAAGTAACAATATAAAACAATTGAGAAAAGATTGTTATAATTCTGGATGTTTACAAGAAAAATAAAATTAATATCTTTATATTTCCCCTAAGAAAATATCATTTTTGCAGTACATGCAAATACACCCTGCCCTCTTAATCACATATATATAGTATTAAATACATTATTATACATTTCATTCTAGGATATTGATCATATTTGTTCATTCAAATCACTAATAATATTTAATAACAACATAAATGTTAAACCATCAAATATCACATGATCCACCATCTCTTATGCTATCACATAACTGTTATTAAACAGGCAAAACTCTCCATACAGTAGTGCCACCCTGTGCCAACCAGAGTAATCAATGGATGCCAGAAGGCTTGTGCATAAAATCCCCATCTAGTGCCTACTCATCCAATATCCCCAGACTAGTTTCTGGCTCGTGGCCTTCATCAGTGAGGAGCCTTGGATCTAAGAGTACTGCACCTAGATCTTAGGATCTAATGCAACCCTCCAGCAGCCACCTTTTATCTCTACTTAACTACAAAACCATGAGAATGAAATTGAAAATACAATAATATTTTCAATCTAAGCTCAATATGTTATATACTGATAAAGGCCACAAACCTAAAACTAGTTTGGGAATATTGGGTGAGTAGGAACTAAATGGGGATTTTATGCACAAGAACTTCTGGCATCCATTGATTACTCTGGTTGGCACAGGATGGCACTACTGTATGAAGAGTTTTGCCTGTTTAATAACAACTTTTAAATAACTATTGATATAAACAATTGAATTAATTCACTTATTAATTCCAACTATTCGTTGATTTAGTTCCCCCCACCCTATTGTATTAACAACTCATCGATTAAGACATATAAATACAAACATTAGGAATAAGTTCTCTTTTTAAACTACTAGTTCTAAAAAAAAATAACTTTAAATTTTCCTGGTGCTCTGATCGTTCCACACTGCATAACTGATTATCACTTTTATTTTCTTCTTTCTCTGAAGACTATTATTATGTTATTGCAATAGTAGTCATTCCTTTTGTTTTTGTTTAGTAATAGAAAATTATTTATGGCTTGCCTTATCCATTCTAGATGACAACTATTTCCATCTATACTATACAGCACGTTTATGATTTCAATCAAATATATATCATTCAACATTTTTCTTTTAAAACTCTACATTCCCACCGGTATTGTTCAGAGTTAATTACTTCTCCAATCAAACTTATTACAATCAGGATTTTATATGTAGCCTTAATGGCAATGAACACTTTTCAGCCATTATTAATTTAGTTCTATTGACTTTTAAAAATGTATACTTAGCTGTTTCCCAGAGATTTACTTTTCTTTTATTTGTCCTGGCTGGGTATTTAACAGTGTTCACCTACTTCCTTTGTTTATCACTGAGATTCATTTTAAACACGGCACAATTATCGTTCTCTTCCAGTGAGTATATTTGTTGATATTCTTTTAATATGCACATATTATTCATCTCCAATTATTTCCTCAATATATTAACTTCCAAGAGATTATTAGGAATTATTGGCTGTAGATTTGCCCAGTAGAAACCGATTAAGTTATTCCATTATTTTAAACATGAAGCTTATAATTATATCCAATATATAGATGCAGAGTTAAAATTCATTACTTTTTCTGTTTGTAAATAATAATATTTTATGAATTTTTTATCCAACTTTTTTAAAATATATAATAACAAGAAAAACAAATCTAGTTACTTATTTTTACGATCAAGAAAAACTTTTCTTTTTTCTTTTCCCTCTTTTTTTTCTTCAATTTTATAGTAAAAGATTGCACTTTTTGATTGGTTGATTCTCCCCCCCCCCCTCCTTCTGTTAGAACAACATTCATTTACTTGCAAGTTTTTGGTTTATTTTTTAAAATGACAGTTTTCGTTTTTTTTTTTTAAATATTAAGATATAATACTTTTTAGAAATTAAATAAAGATACAATTTACTTTTTTAATTTTAGATCAATATTTTTGTAAAATTGATAAATATTTACCTATTTTTAAGCATAACATACCGATTTGACTATAAATAACTTATATTTTTAAAATCAAATGCGCACAGATAATAATTATTGGTCTCTATAACGCATCATGTTTACAAGATACAATTTGAACTTCACTGGTTTTAAATACTAAATGATATCAATTGTCCATCTATCTGCATATATACGACTCTATAGGTTATTATTTATATGTATCTTGAGTTAATTGTTTTACCTATCAGATCTTTTATAAATTTCCATTAACTAAACCCAAGTGCACAATATATATAATCAACATTTTCAATTATCATTAATCTTTGGCAAAATGGAAATTTCTTTAATTTTAACCCAAATTTTGTATCTATAATTTCCCTTATCTATATCACTCCAAGTTTCCACACATTTTGTCCTAGATTTCATATAGATTTTTGTCATCTAATTATTCATCTATTATCATTTCTTCTAACAATATATTTTTTGGGGGGTTAGTTTTTTTCCTTTACAATCTCTTCTTGATATTCAACATACATCTTTTCATACTATATTATATTGGCTGAAGTATTTGTATTACTCTTTTATAAAGCGTATAAAACTAAAAATCCATAATTAAGTTGCTGGTAAAAATACATTTATTAAAAATCTATCTTTTTAAAAATATAAGCATATTTGTATTCAATATTATTTCTATTAAAAATTCCAATACATTTTATTTCAGTAGATTATGTTTGTAGATTAAGTTTCTGTCTATATTAACAATTTAACCAAAATATTTAATGGTTATTAATTTCTATTTATTTACTAACAATCTTTAATTTTCTTTTTGAAAAGCCACTGAAAATTGTTTTAATCATGATTTTTATTACCACTTTCTTCCTCTCATCTAATACATTTCCTTCATCTTTAAATATTATTTGTTAAAATAAATACATTATTTACAAAATCTGTGGCATATAATCCCTCCTCTCCTCCTCCTGTGATTCTACACAATTGCTGCAAAAAAATAGTGGAAAAATGGAATAGCTCTTTTGTTCATGTTTACTAATGTTAAGCTTTTAAATATCCCATGTAGTCTAAATATTATTGATATATTTTGATAAACATTTTTTAAAATCTGATAAAGATGAATTAGGTCTTGATATTTCAGATTTTTATATTTCACATAAAAAGTATTTACAGAGATAGATGATACATTCTAATCTACAATTTATTTGCAAAAATGGCAGCTAATATTCATTAAATCTTTCTATAAATTCTCTAAATATATGAACATGATCTATTGTACTATAACTACTTTTAAATTCTGTTTATACTTTTAGCTGACATTCACTGTTTTCTATGATGTGTAATGATTTTAGTAAAAGTCTTATATAGAACTGATAAAAGACAATAGTTCTGCAATTTATAATATCTTTTTTTTTTCATCTTTCTAAAAATATAAATATCACTATGCATCTACTTTATTCCTATCATATATATATATATATCTGCTAATAATTTCTCAATTCTTCATTTACTTTTTTTAAAAATATCTGTAATGATTCCATGTTTCCTGAAACTCTTCTTCATATATTTAATTTTATTTCTCACATAGTGTTAAACTTCATAGCATATCAAATAATATAATTACAGGGAACTATCTTGGAGTTTTTTATTTTTTTAAATCACTATATAGTTATTTGTAAAGTTATTCAGCATACTTCATAATATCATTCCCTATTTAGTAATAGGACCAACTTTTATTCTTATTGCTGAAATAAAATCTTTCCAATTCCAGATATTTTATATCTTTGAGATTATTCTCTTCTTACTTTCTTCACTATGACTGATATATTTCTTTATCTCATCTTTTGCTTCTTTCCATATCATTTTACAGAATTCCAGATATAAATTTTTTTTAAAGGATCATTTTGAAATATTTTCTTATAAATGGTCATCTTAATAGGTAATACACTAATGAATTATTACTTCTCTTTTTTTTTACTATTTATATATATATACAGTATATATGTTTTTAATAGAATATTAAGTTGCTTTTTTTTAAATCTTCTTCAAGTCTAAATCATAAAGCCAATTAACATTTTAAAGCAATTTTCAATCTCTAATTTACATTTATTGAAATATTTCTGTAAGTAGACAAATCAACTGTTAATACTATCATTATTAACAGGTATAGCTTTGCAATAATATGTAATTTACATCTCATTAATCAATGACCACTTATTGTGTTAAATCATGAAACATATACTTCATGGAAGTCAAAATACAATTCTACTCTATTGTGCCTTCATATGAACTCTATATACATTTTCTTTTTGAACTTATTCTCAAAATATATATATACTGTAATTTATATTTTCAACATATTTCACAAATTTATGCACTCTCACATTTCTATCTCCATATCCAAATTCATCAATAATATTTTATCCTTCAATTCATTTTCCTATATTATCATTAAAATCTTCCATGATAATCTTAAAATGTTATTTGATCTACTCAAAAGTATCCTGAATATTTACATAGTCTTATAATCTTTAATTTTTCAGGGTAGAAAGCTGAATTATCTGTACTTGATATTTTCCATTTAGTTGAATAATTAATCAATTACTCTGTCTTATATATCATCAATCTCTACAAAGATATTCTTCCATTTTTTAAATATAAAGAATGTCAAACTACTTGTATTTTCAATACTTATGTCTTTATTTCAAATCAACTGCCTCCTCACTTTATCTTCTATACCAGACAGTTCATTCTTTTCACTTTAAAGTGATCTATGATTATAAGTAATCACATAAACACCTCATTATCAAATAATAATCTAAATATAAGCTGGTAATTTTTAGCATTCTCTATATTCAGTCATCAAATGTTGCCTTGGTTGATACTTTTCCAGCCTATTACTTTTATCTGTCATAACTGTAAATATAAAAGATCACACATGTACATAACCTATCCTTACAAAAAAAAATTTTTTTTAATTAACAATTACCAGTAATCTGAAAAAGTAAATCAAAGTGTACAAACACAATGATGAATGATAAATATTAGTAAATATCCCATCAAATGTTTGCTTACTATGTGACCAACTACATGGAAATATAGCTGCAATAAAATGAACATATAGAGGATATCAGAAATTTGTTTTATTCAATTTTTTTTTAATATCACAGAAAAATTCAAAAGATTTTCTTCCCATTAATAACATTTTTTTTTTTTATAGATAAGATATATTATTAATTACTGTAGTATAAGACATGTATTGATGCAAAGTTAAATACAAAAACTATTAAGAAATATAATAACAATTAATATCCTAAAATTTCAGAAATATTTCAATTAATTTAAATTACAACTTATAAAGTGTTTTAAAATATTAATGAACTTTAAAAATGAATCAGACTTGAAAAAAAAAAAATACACTCTACTAAGAACTTTTAACAGATAGCAAAAAAATAAAAAATTTCAAACACAGTAAAGATCTATGTATATAAAGTAAATAAGGAAAATGAAAGCATTTAGAAGTACCTCATTTAGAAACTTAATATTTAGATTTCAGTAAAATAGTATGGAAATAACTTTAAAAAATAAATGTGAAATAGCAAGTAAAGTTATAGAAAAAGAATTAAAATCTCTAAATAAATAAATAATATCATGAAGTGGAAGAATTTTACAAAAAAATGTTAATAAAAAAAAAATTGCCCATATAATCATTTCATAATCATTTGAAATGTCATAACTTAAAATTAAAAGATGAGATATGCAATTAAAACTAAGAATGGAAAATATTTTTAAAATCATGAAATTACAGGTATTTTAAATGAAAAATATTGACAAAACTAAACAACTGGAAGAAAGCAATAATAACATTATGGATATTCACATTTAAAAAAGTAAAAAAATAAGATATTACAAATTATAGATTTATTAATATTTTACCAGTTCTGTAAAAACATTATAAGATGATTTATTGAGAAAAAGCATATATAAAAAAATGTCAAACTCAAGACAAATAACTGAAAAAAGATAGTCTTTTTTTTTTCGTATTGGATTTACAAATTATGAAAAGGCAATTGAATCTAATATATCAGGATATTATCGGTCTAAAGACTATTAAAAAGTTGCAACAATAAATGGAGACATTAAAAAAGATTAGAATGCAAAATAAAGATAGTAAAATTGAAAATTACTAAGCCATTTAGAAATTTGCAGACATATCATGTTTCATAAATAATACTTCAGAATTAAAAAAAATGTTATTAGAGCTGTTAAAAAAAGCAAAAAGATAGGACTAAGTATATACTCTTATTCTTCTCTTTCACTTTCTTTGCACATCTTCATATAATCATATATATTGCTTATAACACTTCTTTCATATACACTTTAATGCAACAAATTTTCTTAAAAACTTCTTTATTTTCCTTACAGTTTCGTCTGTCCAGCAGTCTTCATCAGAGCTCTATCTTCTTCTCTGCTTTAATTAAAATGATGGTCGACTGTCCAGCAGTCTTCATCAGAGTTCATCATTTTAATTAAAGCAGAGAAGAAGATAGAGCTCTGATGAAGACTGCTGGATAGACAAAACTGTAAGGAAAATAAAGAAGTTTTTAAGAAAATTTGTTGCATGACCATCATTTTAATTAAAGCAGAGAAGATAGAGCTCTGATGAAGACTGCTGGACAGTCGAAACTGTAAGGAAAATAAAGAAGCTTTTAAGAAAATTTGTTGCATTAAAGTGTATATGAAAGAAGTGTTATAAGCAATATATATGACTAAGTATATAGACTAAAAAGATTAACATATAATGGCATTTCTAAAAAAAAAAAAAAATTAAGATTGATAATAATAAATTAGAAGAAATTATTCATACATAATACATATGAATGGACAATGAAGAAATTAATCATAAAATTAAGCTTAAATGAAGTGCTTGAATTTCACAGAAATAAAATTATTTGTACTTTTAAAAAAAGCTTTTTAATAAATGTATTTGACTAGCATTTATTTGTGGTATTGAATACTTATCAAACTAGTAATATAGAGTACAGACCACACAGCAAAGTATGGACAAATGTATATTTGAACAAAGAACAAACTGAAAGTGGAATTTATCGGTGAGAAGCAAATAACTTCATTAAAAGAATGAAATGAAGCTGCAATAGAAATGAAAATTACAGTACAAAAATAACTGAAGTCTTAATTGGATCTCAAAAAATTATAAAAAAATTAAAAAATACCTGAAGTGTGAGTTGCAAATGATAAAACATGGATCAGACTAATTGGATAAAACATGGATCTGTCTGAATTAAAAATAAATTGATAATGTTAATATATATAAATAAAAATTAGAAAACAAGCATTTACTATCTTTTTTTTTTCTTCTTGTCTCTTTTCTATATATCCATAATATATAGCTTTTCAAAAAGCATATTTATTTCCTCTTATTTGTTTTATATTTTCTTTTCTCACAAAAAAAAATCTTCTCCGCACAACGATTTCTAATTTTTTCACTCTTATTTTGCCACTTTTTACCCCAACCTATATATTGAATATTTTTCTTTTTCTTGCATCTGAATAACAGTGCTTCTGCTTTCATATCCTGTTAAATTTCTAGAAAAAAATCATAAAATGCTGTTGCTAATGAGCACTATTATTCTAATCTTTATCTCACTAACTTCTTTATTAATTATAAAGTTATCAGTTATTAAATAACTAATCTCTTTGCTTAATTCCCTGACAATTACAGTATTAAGTTTTACTTAATTATTATCATTTTGACTAAGTAATCCATGAATTTATTATTTTCATCCTACCCATAATTTGCATTTCTTTAATACTAATATTTCATTTTCCCAATGCAAATTTCATTACACATTATCAATAAATCTAAAAGAAAGATTTACATTTCTAAATAATAAAAATAAATATATTTTTAAAATATGTTAAATACTTTTGAAGATGGATTAGTGTTATTATTTAAGAAAACAAAAGTCAAAATTAATTTAAAAAAAAATAATGTACAATAATCAAACAACTGCATTTTCTGCTTTTTGTGTATTACTTTATATAAAAAACATAGAAATTGAAACATAATATATAACTAGTAATAGAGTTTATTAATAAAAAACTTACTTGGCCATTTCTAACCTCACGTTTTGTGCAAATAATTTAGGATTATCAATCTCTTCTTGACTTGGTCTATAAACTGGAAGAAACTATAACCAAAATATTTAAAAATTATAAAATAAATATTTTATCTAATATGAAGAATAAAGATTCATGTTAAACTACTAATTTTTAGATATTATTAAGAAAATGTGATGATTATCTAAATACTTTTTTTTTTTTTTAGCCTTTAAAAAAATTAATTGCAATCAAAATTTTTAAAACAAAACTTTAAAAAAAATTTTAAAGTTTTATTACTTACCTCAATTTCAATGTAAGTGTGAAACTGACAAAACGTTAACCACAAAAGTTTCAACCTAATAAAAAGTTTTATGTAGGTATATATATACAGAATTACAAATATTATATACATGAATTATTTATAAACGTAAGAAAATCTCTCAAAATTGTAAAATATCAAAGAAAATTGTATAAATTAAAAAATACTAAATGAAAATAATAAATATAAAAAAATGTAATTTATAATCAGATAATTCAATCAGAATGTGAATTTTTATATATATTTTTTTTAAAAAAATGTGTACATAAAAAAATATGGTGAAACAATAAAAATAAGAGACTAACAAAGTGGAAATAATTATGTACCATGGATGGATTAAAAAATAATTATAAATCTCTAATCATTTTTACAACAATGTTGAAACTATATCTGACAATATAATACAATTTTTTTTTTTTTTTTACTTGTAATAATTTTAATGTGAATGTATATACAGTATACAATAAATGTATATTTTTATAAATGTATACCCACACATACATATTGTAACTTCCATGACTGAGTTTACATGCATGGATTTTTGCTAAATATGTATGCATTTTTTTTATGTATACTAAAAATGTATAGTCATGTGTTTAAATAAATTATAAAGTAATTTAAAATAATACTCATAATTATAAAAATTAAAATTTTATTACAAGTCTTTATTTTAAAATCAAAGCAACTATTAATACCCAATTGCTATGGGAAACAATTAGGAACTCTTGGATCTTCTCCTTTAAACAAAAGGAGGGAATCTTCATTTTTCTTCCATGTGTCACTTACAGGATGGAAGTCAATAAAATTTTAATGATTGTTTAAGTTAATATTGCAGTTTATGGGATAAAAACTACAGCATGCCTCACCTCTGATATTTCCAGTAATGTAGCTGATTAAGGAACTGTTAATAAAGGAATACCTAAAATTAACTTCAATTCTGCTAGTCTATTAATTACTTTCTGATGATGAAAATGTGTGACACGTGATATAAGAAAACTTACCCTCTGATTAATTGTCAAATGGAAATATTCTTCTATAAATTGACTTAGAAATCTAAGAAGTTTCGATATTCTTAATAACAAGAAAAACTACATGGGAACAAACTACTATTGAAACAAACCACGAGAAGTTAAAATATGAAAATTGCTTGCAGTTCTGATCACCATATTCTACACTCAAAAGCTAATGAAATATGAGCATACGGAGACATAAATAGGTAACTGAATGAATTTAATATAAACTTTTATTTTTATGAATTATTATGAGTCAATGAAGATTTTTCATATGCATGTTCTTCATACAATAGTGGATATAAATATAATACACTTTATATACAGGGTGGCCCAGGAGTAGGTTTACAGTTATCACGTAGACTATTTATTTGAAAATTCGACACTAGAACAGCGGGAAATTCGTTATACCTGTTAACATAAACATAAACAATTTAATCTCTCAAATGCTCAAAATATCCTCCTTCAACATTGCAACATTCTTCAAATCTCTCCATGTCACTCTGACACACAGTGCAGCACAAATTCCGCTCTTCATCAATTTCTGTGAATGCGAGATGAATGTAATCTTTTAAATCATTTATTGTTTTGGGTTTCTTCTCATAAACCTTGTTCTTAACAACACCCCCAAAAAAGAAATCCATAAGTGTCAGGTCAGGTGAACGTGGTGGCCATTCGATGCTGCCCCTTCTTCCGAACCAACACTGTGGAAAAACTTGGTTAAGGTAGTCTCTTACTGTAGACGCATGATGTGGTGGTGCTCCATTCTGCCGAAGGAAAAGTTTGTCAAAGTTAGATTTAGTTTTGAGTTGTGGCACTACTACTTCACGAAGCATGACCAGGTAGTTCTCTCCATTTACAGTTCTATTAAAAATAACAGGCCCAACAATACCTTCGCTTGATAATGCACCCCAAACTGTAATGCCAGGCTGGTTTAGTTCAGTCTCTATGGACAAATAGGGATTTTCATCAACCCAGTACACATAGTTATGCCTGTTCACATGACCAGATAATTTAAAGCAAGCCTCATCTGACCAAATAATTTTATCCAAAGAGTCACGTTCTTCTCCAGTAAATTGATTACACATCATTTCGCAGAACTGCAGCCGATGATCTGCATCATCCTCTAAAAGACCATGTACTAGTCTTGGTCGGTAACGTTTTAATTTCAGTTTACGCATTAAGCGTTGCAAAGATGTTCTTGGTATGGATAGTTCTACAGAAGCATGTCATGTGGATTTCCTTGGACTGTTCACAAATGTCATAGCCACTAACATTTCATTTTCTTTGGTGTCAGAAGTTTTAGGACATCCAGATTTCGGTGCATTACTCACTGAATCTGTTTCATCAAATTTATTCCTTAGACGATAAATTGTTTGTCGTGAAGGTGGAGAAGTGTTAAAAGTTTCTTGCCATGCTGTACGTACCATCTCGGCATTTTCAGACTTCCAATACTGCTTTAATATCCATTTCCTTTGCTCTTGATTTAAATTGTTCGCCATTAATCCTGAAATAAAAAAAATATGATCAAGTAAAAAGTTAGCATTACATAATAAAATAAATTACAATCAGCAAGGAAAAAGCTGTTTGTGTAAGCTAGATTTATACTTTGAGGAATGTTTTATATTGATATTACTAAGCAAGTAACTTCAACCATATAAAAGGTAGTTTAATAACTGTAAACCTACTTTTGGGTCACCCTGTTTTCTCATTGTTTGTTAATTAAAATTATTTTTATTATTAATAATTTTGTTGCTTATTTATTTCTCATCCAAACTCTAAGCAGAGTATTTATTTTGCCATTTAATATTATTAATGTGAAGGGAGGTAACAATCAGAAAACATATTTAGATCCGTGTAAAGATTTGTCTTTTATGTATGTATAGTCTAGTCATTGTTCATGACTATTATAAATTAATTACTGAAATCAATCTTGTATAGTCACTCCAGTATGTATACGATCACTTGTTAGATATTTATAATTCCCCTAGACTAAAATTTAATTTGCGAACATTGTTTTTTTTTTTTTTTTGTTATATTTGTTATTTTGATCAATTACCACTGTTAAAATGGCAATGACTGTTAATTTGTGAATCCAGTCCAGAATATTCTCAATCAAAACAAACAGGGATTGAACCCAGTTTAGTTTTAAAATACTTTTTTATTAGCAATTATAAAATAAATTAGTCATTGAAATATATAACATAAATACTTGGTCAGATGAAAAATATGATAATTTATTTTTGTTGTAAAGAGCAAAAAATCAATAACTAAATTTATAAGTGTTTTTAATCAGCGATAGTAATGGAAATGGATTGGTAGAGATAATAGTAGGCAAATAAAATAAGGCATTAAAACTTAAAATACATTGCAGTGATAAAAAGGCTACATGATGGAAAGAGGGGTGGGCATTCTAGTTACCAAATAAAAGAAGAAAAAAAATTATTAAGGTATATAGATGTTTTAAATTGTTATAGAAAAGTTGGCAGCTAATTTGATTATAATTTGTTATATGTGATTAAAACTGTAAGGAAGATATAGCTCTGACGAAGACTGCTGAACAGTCGAAACTGTAAGAAAATAAAGAAGGTTAAGAAAATTACTTGCATTAAAGTGTATATGAATGAAGTATTATATGTGGTTACCTGAGCAAAAGCGAAAATGGAAGCTCAGAGAAATGAAACTAAAGTCTTGATGAGAGAAATTATGAACATGTTCACAGAATTGAAAGGTCTAATTGAAAAACAAGGTGAAGATCGTAAAATACAATTTGAAGAAATTGAAGGCTTACTGAAAAGACAAAGTGAAATAATAAAACAAAAGGAAAATTTATTTACTGAAATAAAAGATGATAGAGCCCAGCTGATAAAGAAAATGACAATGTTTTGGTAGATGAGCAAATAAATAAAGCTAATTGTAATATAATTTCAGAATGACAAGAGGCAGATATGTCTAAGATATATGAAACAAATAAAATTAATGATAAATGCCAGAGTGAATTAGTTTAAAATGTTCAGTAGTTTAGAATCAACACACAAGCCTTGAATGTTGGTGGTAATGTTATAATTTATCATGTGTTAGAAAATACAAATAATATAAAAGGAAATGTGAAGAAGTGACTAATTTGAAAAATGAATTAGATTACCTAAATATCAAAAAAAATAGGTAATCAAGAGCATTTTAATAGAATTAAATATAGAAGTATTTTGCTTAATGGGATGTATAAAAGAAAAAGTACTAGGAAACAGAAGAAAAATCCAGAGTTAAGACAAAAAATTAAGCTAGGTATTATTGTCCAATAAATTGCTAAGTTCAAAACTTCATTATGTGAGAATAAAAGTAGAGCTAGAAAGCACAAAATAAAGAATTCATTTTTTTTAAAAATGAATGAGGGCCCATATAATAGATAAAAAATATTTCATCAGGTCAATTTAAGTGAGGGCCTGCATATTAATAAAAAATACTTAGAAAGAGGCAAAGTTTAATCCTTTTATGAATAAGGATGGCCTCTAAGTTGATGATGATGGACTTGTTAAAAGGGTACATGATATGGGAAAATGGACAAATAATTATGTGATACAGATTGTAAAGATAGATACTACTAAAAAAAAAAAAAAAAGCAAAAAAATGTTTAGTTTTGAAAATGAACTGTGCTGCTCAAATGCTAAAAACAATAGTTGACAAAGAAGTCATGCCAAATGAATTAAATATAATAGTGTTATTTGCTAAAGCATATAAAAGAAGGTACTATATAATTTGAAACTAAAATTAATTTCATGGGTTTATTAATAGTTGATCATGTTGCTTTCTGTACTGATGAGGAGATAGGTTTCCATTATTTTGAGGTTGTCATGTTTTTATACTTCAGAGTCCTTCCTCAGCACTGTTCCTGACCATTTTGTACATATAGTTGCCAACCTCTAATTCTCAAGTGAGCTAGGCATGGTCCTATATTTATCAGTCTCTAAGTCTCAAAAGTAAGCCAGACATAATGTTATAGTTGTTAGTTTCTAAGTCTCAACAGTGAGTTAGGCATAATTCTTATGTTGTATTATGTATTACCCGCTAAATGGTTTGAGTTAATATTATATTTGTTCTTGAGATAGGTCTCTTGGTGTTTGTGTTACAAGGTACACTCATTGTCAGTGGGAGATTTCTTTGTTCATCTCAACATTGTGAGTGGATAATCAAATTCAATAAATAATTTTATTGGGATTTAGAAAAAAAAATTATATATCAAATAAATATTATATCTATGTCAAGGATGATGTTTGTTATATTCATACCAGCTTGTAAGACCATTTTTAAAAAAAAAATATGGCTAAGCGTGACATTATTTTAAGGTTAAAAGAAAAAAATTTAGAAAAAAAATAAAATCTTGCAAAGTTTATGCCAAATCAAATCTATTTTATTCTTAAATGGAAGAAAGGCAAATGTAATCTCCATGACTGAGTTTATATGCATGGCTTTTTAGTAAATGTGTATGCATTTTTTTTTTTATGTATTCTAAAAATGTATAAAAATCATGTGTGTAAATAAATTATAAAGTGGTTCAAAATAAGAATAATAACTGTAAAAATTAAAATTTTATTACAATTCTTTATTTTAAAATAAAAGCAACTATTAGTAATACTAAGATGTTATGGAAACCAATTGTAAACTCTTGGACTGTCTGCTTTAAACAAAAAGAGGGAATCGTTACTTTTCTTCATGTGTCACAGGATGAAAGTCAAAACAAATTTTAATGATTGTTTTAAGTTGATAATACAGCTTCTGGGGTAAAAACTATAGAGTGCCTCAGCTCTGATATTTCCAGTAATGTAAATGATTATGTAACAGTAAACAAAGGAATGCTTTAAAATGAACTTTGATTCTGCTGGTTTTTTTAATGCTGATGTTGAAAATGTGTGACACTTGATATAAAAAACTTACTCTCTAATTAATTGTCAAATGGAAATATTCTTCCATGAATTGGCTAAAAAAGCTAGATAGTTTCAACACTCTTAATAACAGAAAAACTATATGGAAATAAGCTACTATTGAAACAAACCATGAGAAGTTAAAATATGAAAATTGCTTGCAGATATTTCAAATAATTGATCATCATATTCTACACTCAAAAGCTAATGAAATGTGAATTCACAGAGACATAAATAGGAAATTGAATGAGTTTAATATAAACTTTTTTTTATGAATTATTTTGAGTCAACGAAGATTTTTCCTATCATACATGCTCTTCATACAATAGTAGATGTAAATATGTACATTTACTTTTATATATATTATTCTCATTCTGTTTGTTAATTAAAATTATTATTATTAATAATTTTCTTGTTTGTTTATATCTCACTGAAATTCTAAGAAGCATATTTATTTTGTCATTTAATGATAATATTAATGTGGAGGGAGGTAATGATCAGAAAACATGGTTAGATCTGCATAAATGTTTGTCCTTTAAGTGTGACTAGTCTAGTTTTGGTACTATTATATGGCTATGAATATGATGGCTCTGACCCCTGAAAGCGCTTAACCACTTAATTAAATATATATATTAAAATAATATATATATATACATTTCTTTATTTGTCTTCAGCTTTATGTGCTTGTGCCTGTTAGCGCATTTTATATTTTGCACTTTAGAACAATTAGCCACGAAGTTTAAACTGTTTGCTCATTTAAATTAATTATTGAAAATCAATTTTGTAATCCTCCACTATGTACACCTTTGCTCATTAAATATTTATAATTCCTCTAGACTAAAATTTAATTTGGGAATATTGTTTTTTTAATTATATTTTCTATTTTGATCAATTACCATTATTAAAAGGGTGATTAACATTAAATATATAAATATATTAAATGGAAGCAAACAACTTCAATGGCTAGGAATAATCATTCTCATGTGTTAACAAACATTAGAAGGAACAAATGTTTGTTGACACATGGGCAGAATCATTCTTAGCTATTGAAGATTATCTGCATACATATAATTTACATATATACTTTAGCCTAAGTATATTTAGTATTTAATATATTTATGAAATATCATAGTGTTTTGAATATATAGATAATTTAGATGGAATAAAACTATCCTTACAAACATGTGCTACGAATAAGCAGCATTCCTCATCAATAAATGTTTTAAAAGAATATGTGACCACTCATTCTTAAAGCTTACTTTGACAGTACTGGAAATAGAGCACAATCTTATTTAAAAGTCAGATTTTTGAATCAGCTTATTAATTGCAAGATTCAAATTATATATTCCAGGGCAGAGAGAGCATCTCATTTTTAATAACCTGCAATTATGAACCACATTAGTTTATATAGGTGTAATTATTAAATAATATAGCATTTTGAAACTATTTGCAATTTAGATGAAGTAAAACTATCCTTCCACACATGGACTATGACAGCACTCCTCATCAATAAATGTTTTAAAAGAATAGGTGGCCACTCATTCTTAAAGCTTACTTTTAAATAAATCAACTTTTGTTATCATGGGTCATTAAAAATGACATGCCTTCTCTGCCCTGAGGTATATAATTTGATCTTTACAATTAATAAACTGATTTTAAAATCTGGCCCAAATAAGATAGTACTTCATTTCCAGTACTGTCAATGAATATTGTTTATTTAAAAATAAGCTTTAAGAATTGGTGACGACCTGCTCTTTTAAAACATTTATTGATGAGAAGTGCTGCTTATTCATAATGTATGTGTGATAGGATAGTTTTATTCTATCTAAATTACATATGTATTCAAAAAGCTATGTTATTTAATAATTACATCTATATAAACTAATGGGGTTCATTATCACAGATTGTTAAAATTAGATGCTTTCTCTCACTGTGATATATAATTTGAATCTTTACAATTAATAAGCTGATTTAAAAATCTGGCTCTTAAATAACACTCTGTTCTACTTTCAGTATTGCCAATGAATGTTGGTTTATTTAACAGTAAGCTTTAACAATAGGTAGCCATCAGTTCATTTAAAACTTTATTGATGAGAAGTGCTACTTATTCATAGCACATATGTGAAAGGGTAGTTTTATTCCATCTAAATTACATATATAAATATGTATGATTGCAAATATATGTACACATATATATGTATATTCCAAGCAATCTTAGAATTTCTTCAGGAGCCATCTCTTAAACAAATTTAAATAGCTATATTATATTGGAAATTGGGTATTTAGTTAGTCTTAAACTGAGAAAGAGGTTAGTCCACATGTTATCTGGGTTAATTAGATGAGTATTGCTGCACTGATCATAAAACAAAAACATGATTGTAATATTTTTGCTTTTATGAAAAACCTTTACTAATATACATAACTAGAAATTATTTATAATGATTTTATAATGACATTTCTGTTTAAAAAACAAAAGCTAGTATCAATAAATATATTTATAAATTATTCACATTGATTTTATATTAGCATTGTCAAAGCAAAGATTTTAAAAAAGTGATATCACAAGAGAACTGTAACCTTACAAAAAATAATTTTATATTTCTATTACATATGATTAGAGGGCAATAAATTTAATGCATTTCCAATAGTATAACTAGATATTATATTAAAGAGATCATATTCTACTTTAATCTTCACAGTTGCCTGTATTTTGTTTGTTTGGTATAATCCTTAGTCTTAATGTTTTATATATCTTTCATTTTCAGAATAGATCTACTTCAAAATCTTTTACTATATCAAAGAGACTATATGGTAATCTAATCTTCAAAGTAGATTGTATTTTGTTTGTTTTTTGTATAATGCTAAAGAGATTTAATGTTTTACATATATTTCATTTTCAGAATTTATCTATTTCAAAATCTTTTTTTTCCATAAATACAAAAATGAGCCCATTGTCATTTAAGTTATTCAGCTGCTTCAAGTTAACAATCTAGTTCTACTGAAAAGGCTATTTATTTTATATATCAATATCAAATTCAGATTGTAATAAAGTGTCTTTTGTTTGAACTTCTATTAAAAGTTTATGTTCAAATCCTGTTCAACATATAAATTGTTGAGATTCATAAGCTCTCTCAATAATTGAGACAATACAATTTTTGAAATGTTACTGTAAGAGTGGAAAGCTTTATCTTTTATTAAAGACTATTTAACTCATTCCCTCAATAATTAGAAAAATACTCCTAATTCTTTATTAGTTTGACCAACTTTTTTTTTTTTTTTTCATTATTGAAGTCAACTTTTTTAGATATGCATTGGATAAACAACTTAATTTTAATAGCTATATAAGACACTGATAAATCTGTGGAGATAATCATGAATTAGTGCTTGATCATAGTTGACAATTTGCTTTAATATCCAGAATACACTGAATTTCAATAAAGGTATTATAATCAATAATCTATAGCTATTTTGGTTCCAATTTATTGTCAAATCTATCTTTATTGCTTACCAATCTTCATGTCCATTTTTTTTATTAGCAGATGCAGAGTAATCTTTATTTGAAAAACCATAGACAAACTTTTCCCATTAAAACCCTTTAATTTTTTTTTTTTTAAATTCCTATAATATATATCACTTCCAAAATTATTCTGTGTCAGAGCTGCTCTGTGAATTTTTTCTTTCTTTAATTTTAGTAAGTTCTCCATGCATTAGATTGGATAAAGTAAGAACACTTTCATGAATTCTCTTGAATATCTATTTTATTGTAAATATACAAAATTATTTTAGGAACAGTCTCTATCAAATATAGCATATTCAATATCCTTAGGTGTATTACATTCAAATATCAGCCTTTCAAGCTAATTGTGCACACGCTTTGCGAGTGTTAATAATAAATGAATACTTTCCTTTCCAATACAAGATATAGTATTTATGCAGGAATAAAATGAATCACCTATTCCTACAACTCAAATGCTTATATATGAGCAAATCTGAAGTACTGGCAAGGAAAGCGTGAGGACAGACCACTCACTTTAAATTACTATCTACGATGTCTGAATGAATGACATCGGTGAAATTGTCTAGAATTTACTAAACGTCACTCTAACTGAAACTTAATCATACTTAAATAAGCATTAGGTATATTAAAATATTAGCATCTTTCACTGTGTAAATATTTGTTTACCTTGAATTATTTTTAAAGATTTTCTCACAATTTAATATTGATTCTTTGTGAAACATTCTATCAATGTAAATGACTGTGCCTAATGAAAGATAGTACAACAAATTGCTAATATTTGATAAAGAAACTCCAATTTTTGAAGATCAAAAATCAGGTATATATAGAATAATATGATCATCATATTTGTTCTGTTATTCATTTAGGCCAATAATAAATATGTATAGACTCATGAGCAAATTGAAAGTTGTTTTCCAATAAATATTTTCCTTCAAAAAGTATAGTAATGAACTTAGCATAATTCTAATATTGCAGAATAACATTTTAGAGAATGATTATATATCAGAAAGTTGCAGCAAGATTAGTTATTCAACTTAATAAATCCTTATCAAATGCAGATAAATAAGATTTAAGAATTACATTTTGAAAAATGATCATGCATATGGTTATTCAATGGAAAATTGCAGATAATGCAGCTTTAAGTCCCAACAAGTTATTAATATGATGAAGAAACAAATGAATAAATAGATATATAATAATATTTTAAAATTGACAAAAAACAATTTAATGCTAGAATTAAAAAATATTTAAAAAAAAAAAATACAGTGGATAATTTAGATATGAAATCCAAAATGAGAAGAATATAGACATGTGGGGGTATATTAAAAAAAAATAGTAGTTCATTATGATTTCCCATTTTTTTATTAAAAATCCAAAAAGGTAACAGACATGGAAGCTTCCAAATAAAAATTTAGCAGAATTAAATTATATTTTACTTAACAGAAAATATGTATTTCAAAAAAGTAATGTTCTTATTAGATTTTAATACATAAAGTCACTATTGATATGTGAGACAAAAGTAATAATTCATATTCCTATTACAATCTTCAGAAATACTCACTGTAGCTGACTAGAACTTAGCATTTACAAATTGATTCAAAATATTAAAAAAATTTGATGATTGTTTAATATAAAGAAAAGCTATACTAATGACAGGACCAAAAAACTTGGTTTTTTTTTTGTTGAAACAATATAATCTATTATGCAGAAAAAAATATAAAAAGCAGGATAATATAGAATGGATAGTTACTAGGTGCAGATTTTAATGATAAATTAAATATGAATAAAATCAATAAAAAAAATAAATAATACAAAAAACTATATATAATCCACATTACAGCTATTGGGTTTCATTAGTGAGGAGCATTAAATTGTAAATATCCATACAGCAGCCATCTTTATTCCAAGGTTTTGAATCCAATATGTAGTATATAAAAATAATTAAAAAATTATTCACTTAGAGAAACATCTGTGGAAATTCTATAAAATGGTATTATATTAACAGATTACATAGGAAGAAGCAAAAAAAGCTATAGAAAAATGAGGAAATTTTTCTCAAAAACATAAAATATCACATTAGTATAAAGGGAAAATTTATTATAGCAGTTAAAATAAAAATGATATGACTACATTGGAAGACTTCTACTAAGAACTATATAAAAATAAACAACAAGTAAAGAAAGTATCCTAGATATTAACATCTATAAATAAAGTATTATATATTATTGCACATAATCATCACTATTATTATTATAATAATTTTTTTTATACAAGAACCACTTTAATAAATAAAAAAATCATATATATATATATATTTAAATTTTATTAGAGATTGAACATAATTATAAAAGATGCTTCTGTAAAAATTAAAAAAAAATGTATTTTAACAAATACATTTTTTTTTTTCAAGTGATCCTAATTTTATTATTATTCTTATGTTTGAAAGATGTCTTCATTTCATGTATCTATTAATTAGTAGCTAAATAAAAGATGAAATATAATATAAACATATTGTTTGTGTACAAATATGAAAACAAGAACATTTTATATAGAAACAAACCAAGTGAATGATAGCAGTCCAGTTTTCAGATATTGCTGAATGCTCAAACAACATATTGTTTTTCAAATACACATCCTTAGCTTACTTTTTTTTAAAAAATTACATAAAAAAGAACAATAAAATATTACAATAATGGTTCCTTATGTACTTAGGCATAATATATATTGATTGCAATATTATTTACATTTAACTTTTTAACAAATTAACAAAACTTCATCTCAATTATAGTCAAAAATAAAACTTTTTTTTTTTCTTTTTCTCTCTCTTTTTTTTTGTTTTAGAGATGGGGATGAGGGGGTTGAAGTAAATTATTCTGTGTTAATATGAATTTTTTTTTTTTTAAAAGTCAAAACATGTTACTTGCAGTACTTTCATTACTTCATTTTAATTGAAATTTCTAAATTTTTTAGAGTAAAACTAAAATTAATTATTATTAAAAATTACTATTAGATGAAAAAAATGAGAATTTAATGATGAATGCATAGATCAGGTCTCTAGTCTAAAGTATAAGTACAATAATCATAATAATTTTATGAAATTAATATAAAAAAAATGAAATATATATTTTATTAATTATAAAAAATTTTAAATTTGAGAATCAGTTTTAATAATAGGTCAATGTTGTTTTATGCTCTGAGTTTTGCAAATAAAGTTTTAATATTTACTAAGGCTGTAACCTCAAGAATGTGAGCATAAAAATGTAATAGTAGGGACCTCTACAGGTCTTAACCACAAGTTTACGTTTTGGAAGAAAAGAGGGGAACCCTTCTTTACTTCCATCTGCTTTCTATATAAATAGGTGAAGCTGAAGCGGTTAGATCTGAGAGCCTGAAGCTATTTAATACTTCACTGATTAAGTCCACATTTCTTATTACACATTAATAAAGTTTTAATAAAAAAAGAAAAAGAAAAGGGCACTTTTGAAAAGATTTGAAAACCATTGTTTTAGATTATTCCAATACTCATTTTATCAATTCTTTAATATTACTACTAATATTATAGAAAAAAAATATTGTGCATATAGAAAATATTATCTATCTTATCACAATAAATATTTTATTTCAATATTTTATATTTATAAAAAAGCAACTATTGTACAAACGAATTATTTTTTTAAAGTATACTATTACATAAAATACAATATAAAACAACCTAATATCTAGTTAGTTTTATTGGAAATGAACTACATAACAAATTTTGAACTATTATAAACACTCAATGACAGTGATGTGAATTTCAAATACATTCACATTATCGAATTTTGCCAATTATCATAACTAAGGATCAAATTACAGAAAAAGCATAAATTAAAAGAAATTTTTACTTTTTCATCTTTAATTAGAAAACATCTATATATAGCAGGAGAATATTAGATGTAATTATAAATTGCATAATGGTAACATTAACCCATAACTCTGAAGCATAATGGTAGTGTTATTTGATCATACGTATATCATCAATGAGAATTATAACCTTTAAGTAAAAATACCATAAAAGACTAAACATAGTATTAGACTTATTAATTACTAGTTGTTTATATAAAATAAATCAAAAGTGAATTGACCAAATTTTAAAAGCTTCCAAGATAGAACCAAAATAGCAAGAAATATATTTTTTGTTGTTAAAAAATTGTCCTGACAATTAAAGAATATCAACAGCCAGTTAACATACCTCCCTCATTTTAATCTTTACATATATATATAAATGATTTAAGTATTGCAAATTAAAAAAAAATATGGAAGTTTCTACATAGTGGCTGTGATGAAAATCCTTTCCATCAATAAAATAATCAATTAAATACTTGTGACATATGATTTAAGGAGAAATTATAGAAACTTCTCACAAACTGAATGTAACTTTCCACAATAACATAATGAAATACTACTCTGTCCCAAACTACTTAGGAGTAACCTTAGACCATTGTCTAAAATATCTTCTTCACCTATTACAGATTAGATCTAAAATAAAAGAAATATCTTCCTTTGAAAGCAGAGTGGCATTACTTGAGACTGCAGGGTAAACAAATACTGTACTCTAAGAACATGTTATTTTAGGACTAGCATTTTTTGCTGTCAGATGCATTACCCTTAGTTGGAGGGGGAAATGTACTAATCTTCTGGAAAAGCAATGCCACAAAAAATATTACAGAAATACATGCCTTGTAATGATTTCCCAATTTTTTATATATTCCTCCTACAGGTATCTCACAGAAAACGCATAAAAACCTGTCTATTACTTATATCAGATGTGTCCTGATTTAAAGAGAACTCAAATCAAATCTCCTTTATGGATATTCATCCAAGAAAACCATTAGATAATCAAAAAATAATAGCCTTAAAAACTGGCTCCTCATAAGCGCTCCAAAAAAAAATTCCATTTCCACAACTAACAATAAAGCAAGCAGAAATTCACAAATTCCTAGATGTTATTAGAATTTCATTAATACAATCAAAACCATTTACATTCACTGTAATGATATGCTTCAAAAATGAAATTTAACAGTATCCAACTTATGACATTGTGCCAACACAAACCACGAACTACATATTTTATGACTGTCCGGTCTATGCATTCAGTAGCAGAATTATAGTTTAATAAAGCCAGAGAATCTTGAAACTCTCCAAATTCCTTTATAATGTTTGTATATACTTAAGCATTCTAAAAAAAAAAAAAAAAATCAGTACACTAAATAAATAAATAAATAATGGTCAAACTTCATTAAAAAGCAAAATAAAGCTATTATTTCAATTTATTATTTGCCTAATTATTGCAAAATGGATCACTTCTTTTTTCATTCTATTTTACTTTATTTCACTTTCAGACTTTGATTTGTTATTATATTTATTTCTTATATTCTTATATAACTTAATTTTTCTGTACATACTTCTATTGGAATAAATATTCATTAACAAAACAATAATGTCAACATTTTTTACATCAAGAAATTATAAATTCAGAATATAGAATTTAAAATTTGTATGATGTTTTACAAAAATAGTATATTTAAATATATAAAGTACTTACACTCCAGGACCATCCCATGTCCATGTAATTGTGTCCTAAGAAATAAATAAAAAATCTTTCATATATAAAATGAAAATCTCTTTTTAATAATATAATTTCACATAAACTTGATAAATTAAAATAAAAACCCTTATATATAATCACTCTATAAATAATAAAATATCGCATGAGTCAATAAAAAACTCAACTATGGATATCAAGGGCTTTGAACACTCCATCATCAGATTTTCAATGAAATGGAAGGTTGAAGAGTTGTGAGTTGGAGTAGTTTGAAAGCTGTCCATTAAAGTATGAAGATTGGCTATCTTAATATAAAGCTGAGCACTGATTGTATATATGTATGGGGATGGTAATCTGGACCAACTGATGAGTGCTGTTTTAGCACAAAATACATATATTGGTGATTATCTATCTTTTCAACATGTGTGTGATCAAGTGGGTCAGCAATATGAGATGGCATGGAGAGTTGAAGGTTGTGTGAAAGTCTGAGTTCAAATCCCTTATATATTATATACATCTGTATGTGCAGGTCTAAGCCTGTACAGTGTATTAATTTAGTATATTTAAGTTAATTATTAAAAAATTATATTCAAATTCTAGTTCCATAATGTAATTATTTGACAGCTGTATGTTTAAAAATCAAAAAGTAAACTCAAAGCAAAGTGTTTATTTTATTTTAACATAAAAAAAAATGTTTCTTTAGTTTAAATGTAAATAATAATAATCACTTCCAATTCATAATCATCAAATATATTAAAATTATTTCCAATCCATATTAAGGTTTGTAAAATACCAAATTAAAAATAAAAGTTGAATCCTTCATGTTATCTGTGGCATTATCTCCAAATATAAGATTTTTTATGTTTATAATAAATAAAATATTATTATATAGTGTGGCTCTTAGAAACATGATGATACACTAATACAGCTTGGAGCAAATATTATTCATGATGGACTTATAGATTTATACTAAAGCATAAAGTGATATTCTTGAAAATTATTTAAATCAATTAATACCCTAACTAAAAAATTATATTCACTTTGATAAAATCTGAGATTATTTTAGCATAGTTAAGAATTATAAATAAAATGGATTATAGACCTTTTATTATCTGATATTATTCTTTAATATATTAATTAAACTTAAAGTAGCCATATTTTTAAGTACCAAATCAAGATATAAATAAATTTTATACAGAAATCTATTCATATTTCCTTCTTTTTTTATATATAAGAAAATTTTTAAATGAAAAAAAAACTCTAATTTTTTTTTTTTAAAACAAAAAGAAAACAGTATTTAAATGATGTTTGAAAATAATTTATGTAATTATATTCTGATGTGCTTGGTCTCTGATAAAGGTTAATATATTTCAGAAAAAAAAATCATGTTATTAATATTCTTGTAATACTACAGTATTATAAACAATATCAGTTCTTCTTTCTCTATTTTAGCATCATCTATAATCTGTGTTTATCAAAGAGAATTAAGGATTCAATGTAGGAATCAATGCCAGTAATCTTTATCTCCCTTTTTGCTATCAAGAACACACAACTGAAATTCAAAAACTCTGACACTATATCAGTAACTACATATTTTACAATCTCATTTTTATTCTATATCAGCAACTACATGATTTATAGTCTCATTTTTATTCTGACTAAAGATATCTTTTCTCTCTGGCTAAGAATAGCAATGCAATATCATTTGATTATTCCAGCTAACTACAAAATTATAAACAAGAGCAGTTTTTTCTTTCTATTGTGTCAAATTATTCAAAAAATGCATATGACATCTATATATATATTAAAAAGCAAAAGATTTTAACACATACTTCAAATGAAAAAAAAAAATTCATACATCCAGAAAAACACAATTAATAAAATATTAACAAAATAAAAAGAAGTGTTAGATTAGACACATATTATCATTTTATTTCCAAACATATTGGCAATGTCATAAAAAGCAGCATATATTTTTTTAACTGTGTAAATACACATGACATTTTATAAACATAAAATGCTAAGGACTTTCATATTTGTAATAAACTATAGCAACTCATATATAGCAAAATATGTCATATAATTTAACTAGTAAAATAAAATTTATATTAGAGTATGGAATTACAACTTTTTGTCTTAATTTAATGATAAACAAAATTGTTAAAAGAAAAAAAATCATTTTTTGTTTATATGGAAAAAAAAAAAGATACTTTGTGTAATATGATAACAACATTTTTTTACATGATACATATATATTTTTAAAACTTGTTCAACCAAAAAATATCACATGAGTTTCTAAAGCCTTTATGACAATCAATTAAGCTGACAGATATCCTTTGTATTTCCTTCTCAACATCAAATAAATTTCATTCTTCAAAATTAATACTTTTATAGAGAAATTACAATTTTCATTTTACACTGAAAAACAGCTGTATAACACTGTTATATAAGAACATAATCATACAACACCTTTGTAATGATACCCAAGATTTTTGGTTTGGTCCAAAGATCAGATGACATTTCAGTTTCTAGTGTTTCAATCACATTATCTGTTTAATAGGTAAACCTCTTGTGCTTGAAGTAATTCTTACTTGTTTTTACTCAAACACTGTTTTAATAATTGCACAAACAGATGAAAACTTCCAAAAGATTAACAAAAAATACAAGATAAACATTACAACTCTTAAATTATTTTTCAAGACTCTTTCCTAAATTATAATTTTAAAAATCAAATAACAAGATTATAAATTGTCAATCATATTACATTTTAAAAAGTATTTTATCACTTTTTAATCTGAAAATTTCATTCTGTACACTTGATGAATAAACAGTTTTTTATTTTCTTAATGAATATTTTTAGTCAATTCTTGTTATATCTCAACTTACCTTCAACAAATGGATTATTCCAGTTTCCATCTTATCACAATCGGATTGAAAATTTAACACCACAATCCAATAGATATATGAATAGATAATATAACAGAAACAGGCCAATGGATAATGATGCTCAATGAATTCAATTGTTCTCATTATAAATGGGAATCTGGCTATAAATAGACAGTCCAATTGGAAGTAAAGTCAGATAACAACAACATACATTCAGAGTTAAATAGCAGTATGAACTTTGACCACTATATGGCTAAATCAGTAAGGCAACTAGAATTGGGAGCTGCTGCATCATAATCAGACATGAGGCAAGCTGACACAGAATAACAGGAAGTATTACTGAGACAAGCTGTCAATTTCATCAAAAAGTATCAGATAAGATTGTAAAGGCATGTGAAGCCACTTATATTAGTAGTATAACAATAACTTAACACTATACTGAACCAACATATTGGGCTGAAAATATAGTATATATATGTAATAGATTTAAACAGTTTTATATATACTGGTAAATATGTTGTACATAAATATATACAGATTTAAAGAGTCTTGTAAATATATTGTGTATATATATATTGTACCAAACACTTCTTTTTATCATCGAGGGTGCCACTAAGCCATTGTTGACCTAGAAAATTTGATTTACAATGATCAAAAAGTTAATGATGATGAATATAAATGCTGCCAGCTAGACCCAGAAGAGAAAGAGATCTTAAACATTGTTCAGACAATTGAGGCCAAAACGAATATAATTATTAATAATTTTTACATTTTATTAATTTCAAAAAATATATATTGGTCAAAAACAATTACATAAAATTGATCTGAATTCCCCAAACTTCTTTGTCTAAGAGTGCAAGTGAATATTGATATATCAAATACTTCAATAGATAATTTTGTTTTCTCACCTAACAATTAAAGGGAATTATCATGGTCTTTCTGCTATTGATTTATCTACTCTTCAATTTCTATTTTCCTTTATTTAGAGATTTTAATAAAAATGATCTTGTATGAAGTCAATGAACAGTGTGAAGTGAACTTTCCTTAACCCCGTAAAACAGTGGTATAAAACAAGGACATAAGAAATTGCATTACAATACAACTCTTAAGGTTAACTCCATAAAAGCAAAGAAAAAAGATTACAATTTTATACAATCTGAAATATAGGAAAACAAAATCTCTATGGTTTAAGAAAAACAGAATTATATAATCGATAAATCGCTAGCCAAAAGAAACGCAAACGCACATTAACTAAATTAATTTCAACTAAATAGGGAACAGGTGAGATAAAAAGAAAACTACTATTATCTGCCAAAGCTTTTAACAACAATTAATAATAATAATAAAGAAAAACAATGATTATAAAATATTAACTCACAATACATTCTCCGACAAAGCCATAAAATTAAATCTTAAGCTAATTCTCTGCATTTTATAGATTCCATAAAAAAAGTACATATAGTAAAATAAAGATTTATAAATTGATTAAAATTCTAAACTTGGATGAATAAAACTATCATACATTCTTTTTGTTCTTTTTAGTATCAAGCTTAGAGTCTTAAGCTCTAGTTAAAGTATAAAATGTTCAGTTACCTCCAAAGCTTCAATTTTACCATCCAATTGATTCCAGCAGTGGGCACAAGGTTTTAGTTCTATTGGGGTTACATTAAGATGGTTTTGAATCTCAATTTATCTGGTCAGGAATACGAAGGCATTTTTTATGATCAGTTCTGAATAAGACTTTTAGATCATGTTCATGATGTCATAATTGTGGAGCTCCGGGGTCATCTTGGAAGGTTTTTAGCATGGTATACCTTTAATATAATTCTTCAAGGTGGGTAGTTTCTGCATTATGACTGGATAGTAGCAATTTACAGTATTGATCGTAGTTTCTTTAGCAATTAGTAATCAGCAATTAGAAAACGGCAATTCAATTTCCTCTGAGCGGACTTAAGTTCACAGCAAAATAATTTTTGCATTAGCTAACTTCACTATGCAATTAGCAAAAATATAATTTATATCTCATCAGAATTCCGAACTAGCAAAAATATAATTTATTTACATACCATTAGCAGTCTGCAATTAGCAAATATAAAATATATAGGTCAGCAATATGCCATTAGTGAATATAAGTTATATATATATCAAACAAAAACACAGAGCTTTTATAAACGATTGTTATCTCCTGCCAGATCTTAATTAAAAGTTTAACAAGAGTTAATCTCTTCTCTTGCATTAAATCTTAATTAAAAGTTTTAACCAGGGCTCAAAATTTTTATCTTATGTTTTTACTTTTCAAATACCAATTTTAATCAATTAGAAAATGAGTTTTTGATTTTAAAATAGATTAAAACCATCAAAACAAAAAAAAAAATTATCTCAATCAAAACTCTTTTAAATTAAAATATTTTTACAATTACATCTATAATCAAGTACTTGTGTTATGGCATGTACTCTTAATATAAAAAAAAAATAACCAAATACAAAATTTTTAAATATAATTTTCTCTTTTCTTTTAAAATCTTTATAAATATACATGTTAGTTTTGATTTCCCAATGGTTTCCTTTGAAGTGAATAACATATATTGTATATACATGTTAATAAAATATTTAATTGTATTTATACGAGACTGTATTTAATACATTCACATATAAATACAACAGATTTGACTCAGTCAGACAGTTTTTCTCTTATGAACTAAACGGATTTCTTTTTCCTTCATGTCTGTAAAAAAGTTTAAAATGATAAGATTTTACACCCATAGATTGTTTAGGTCTTTGTCATTAATTACAAAAATTGACAGTTAACATTATTAGTGAATCAATAACTATAAAAAGTCAATTTTTTTTTCTTATGCCAGAAGGAAAAAAAAATCAAAATTACTAAAATTGACTCATTAGAAGAGTTTGATCCAGCCTATCTTGAAAATTCACCATCCTACATAGATCGAGTATAAACATAAGTTAATCAAATTAAAAAGCCTGAATTAAAATTACCAACATTTGTGACAGTCAAGTTTTAAACATACAAGATTTTATGTGCACAAGTAACTCTTGTGCTTCCATCCTGAGCTTGGTTATTTCTGCTGTCAATATTTTTCCATCCTAAACCCCTAGCAATAATGCAAAGATATCATTTCAATCTTCATACATAAGGGGAGGGGAAAACGAGATTTTGCTGCTAAGATCAGGGAGTTTGCATTTAGCTGTAAATTTGGAAATTTCCTCAATGAAGAGTTGAGAGATCTCAGCATTATGTATAAACTGTTAATAGAGTCTGATATCAAGTTTGATTCAGTTGTCTGAGAGACAACTCTGAGTCATATGGTCTTTGAAGAAAATGGATTGCTATTAAATTTGTCAATCAGAAAACTGGTTCAACAAATATCCAGCTGACAATAGAAAAAATTGCCTGAATAAATCTTCAAAAACCAAAAACTTTGCTATAGATGTGTGAAAAACCAAACAAGAGCACAGAGAATGTCTACATCACTATATAGTGTGCAGATTTTACAAATGTGTCAGTCACATAGTCATTCAAAAAAGAATGTAGAGTCGATTCTAAAAAGCCGAAAGAGCAATGTAAAATCAAATAATATCAATGTCTATATAAAGTATATGAGGCATTGATTTGGCTTTCAAAAGCAAAATCATTATTAATCACATGCTAATAACAATAAAACTGGATACCAGGCCTGAGTATTCATTGTATTAAAAAATACCTGGACTATCATTAATAAAAAAAATAATCATCGCCTGCATCCTTGCAGTAGAGTAATTACTTACTATTAAAAAAATCAAATACCACTCTTGGGTCAAGCAAGAGTTAAAGTTACTATGTCTAATAAAACAATTCACTTGTCTGTTGTTGTGTTGGCTGGTAAGCATAGCAATTTATTAGACTGTGGCTTTACCGTAACTAAAATGAACCAACTCACAAAAAATCAAAAAAGGTCTACCCAGATGTGGATTAAGATGACCCTAGGATAATCTATGAAAATATGTGCTAAATGCAGATAGGTATTCAAGTCCCTATCCATATGTTCAAGGAATTCATCAAATGAGTTCTACCAGTTGTGATCAAATTTAAAAAAATTGCAAACAGTGGTTGTTCAAGCAGCATATGGACAGCAATACCACAGACACAGAAACCACCTAAGATTGAACTATACATCACAAATCAACAATGAAGAATCACAAGATAACAGTAAAGAGTCATCAGCCAACAGTGAAGAATCAACAGCCAGTAAAGAGTCATCAGGTCAATAGTGGTGAGTCTACAAAATTCTGTTACCAGATCTAAAAATGAAGACACCAGACCAGCATATGAAGCACCAAACCTGATGAAGCCAAGAAGCAATGAAGACATCCATCAAAGCATTGGAATGAATATATTCTTCAGAGATAATTTTAGTCAGGGGGAAGGAATATTATAACTTACTTTCAACTAATGAACCAATCCAGATTCCAAATCTTGATCGGATTGAGCATTCTTCAGCACAGACCAATAGATATATGAAAAGATATATCCAATAATAGAAAGAGGTCAATGGCTAATCCAAAGGTTCTCATTATAGATAGGGATCTGACAATAAATAGTCAGTCCAGTTAGAGGTAAAGAGAGATTTCAACAAATTACTGTCAGAACTAAAAGGCAGTATGCAAGTTGTTCAGTATATGGTTAAAGTAGTGAAACAAGTTCACATTCGAACTGGAAGTATCTAGATCATAATCAGACAAAAGTCAAACTGTCATAGAACAATTGGAAATATCACCATACTTACACACAAGACAAGCTGCTACAGTTCAGTTGGAAAGGCATAGTTGCACAATAACTAAACGCTATTCTGAGTTAAGATATCAGGCATAATAAACATTTTTTGTGCATGATCTGTATACAGTATCTATATACACCAATAGATTTAAATAGTCTTGTATATATTTGTAAATATATTCATTAAAATCAGTCAATACTTAGGCAATCCCAATAACAATCAATAATCTCAACTGTTGTCAAGGCAACCTCCTTTTCATAATAATAAAGATGAAATCCCACCTTTACTTATCATCCCATATATTTACATAGACCCTAAAGATTGCAACTTGACCAGAGATTGAAATTATTGATACAAATAAGTTTAAATAAAGCTCCTTAAACAGGTAAATATAATCTGTTCTGAAAGTAGACTAAGAGTCAACTACAACATTACAAACAGCAATTATAATTTTCAAATTGAACTCAAAGAATTACTAAGAAGCTATAATATATATGAATGTAAATGCATTGATAGTATATGAGGGGAGTTGTTTATTTGATGATAGATAGTAGATATAAGAAAGAAAAAGATGAATAAGAAAATGTATAATGGATGTATATATTTGAGTAAATTTATAAAAAAAAAATTTTTTTTTCATGGGTTTATTTCTAGTGATGATCACTAGAGAGTATATAAAGCTGTAGAATATTTATTGTCACATGATTAATTTTAAAAATGGCATCTTGAGAAGATTCATTTATGAACAAAAATTGATTTGATATTAAATTAAATTGTGTACAAACTAGTAGCCTATTATTTCGACTTATGTATAATTCAATTGATTAAGAGTTAATCGTATTTATATGAGTCTAAAATTAATTTTTAAAAAAATTTTGGCATAAATCAAGTTTTGTAACTAATATTATCTTTCTTTTTAAAATGAAATAAGGTTTTGTCTACTTCCCTATCACAAGCAGAAAGTTTGATTGTACTATCAATAATTATGTGTTGACACAATAGTAATTCGATCTTGACGGGTTTTTTATTATTAGAATATTTTATTTCTTCTAAAGCAAATATTTATTCTGAGGAAGCTTTGTAAAACAAAGAAGTTTCATCAGCAATATCTTGAAAAGTAAATTTCTTTGATTATCAATTCTGCTCTCCTCTGCAGTTTTTTTTTTTTTTTAGACATAATGCCATTTGTATTCAAGAACATTCACATGAAAGCAGATCTCTTATGCTATATTTTCTTTACAGATTTTATAAATTCATTTTATTAAAATAATCTCAATACCTTTATTTTTTCAGATCTTACAATGTTTTCTATTAAGTTAAGTCATTTTAGATATTACAACAATAAGATTGGAATATTTTGTTTCTGTTAAAGCTAACTTTTGTAATGAAAAAAATTTATAAAACAAAGAATTTTATAACAATAAAAATTATTTTAAAAGCTTTTGTTTATCACAGATGGTCATTTCAAATTATAAAAAAACAATATTTTATCATAAGCAGTATGTTTTTCGCTGCATTTTATATATATATACAAAATATTTGACCCTTTCTTTTTCTATTATTTAGTAGTACAGGCACTTTTAAATTTTTTAGCAACTTTTTTAAAACTTCTATTTTCTATAGCATTCTTTTTTTTCATTTAATTTCTTGATATAATAATTAAATAAGCTTTGTAGGTATTTTATATTCACAATAACTTTCATGATTTTTTTCATAAGATTAAAAACATTTTTTGTATAAACAAATATTTCAGGTTAAAAAATTTCATATTTAGTCTATTAACATTATTTTTATATTTGCTTTATACGGGCATTGAAATTACTTTCACAAACTAAAGTATTTTAAATAGCTTTATATTAATTACTAAGGCTCCATATATGCATATATAACAAATATTATAATTTTATTATAGCACACTATTATTTAATAACCTGCCTTTTAATCTTAATAATCATACATACTATAAGACTATCTATATATACATTCCACCTTTATTGGTAAAAGCAGGTTGCCCTGACAATAATTTGAAATTGTTGACTGTTATTGATATTGAGATTATCTAAGTGTTGATGGTTTTTAATAATAATAATAATATATATATATTGTAAGAGATGGCTTATAACCAACCTTCACACCTGTCCCAGTTTTTTTCACAATGTTTGAATTCAGACCAAGTGGTAGGCAAATAATTTATCCTACATACTTGCTATACATACGAAGTATATACATATATAAACATATATATAAACTAATATGTTTGTCTATTTGTAGAAATTTTTTTTTCTTCATTTAATATCATTAACTAAAATAATAATTAATTGACTTATAAGACAGACATGACAAAGGTCAAAATAGATATGAGGTCAAAATAGTTGCTAAGTGATCAAGTTTGGAATAATGAAGATTAAATAAAAATAATAATAATGTTTTACTTTTTTTTTTTTGATTAAGTTGTAACAATAGGTTTTAGCTAGCACGAGAAAAACAATCTAGCATTTTCTTCACTTGTAGTCTATCAGGACATAAAAATAAAGTCTTTTTTTAAAAAAAAAAAGAAAAGAAAATGTTCAGCGTTTAAAAGGAAAGAAAACAGTAAGAATATGTATTTTAAACCTTAATGTCAACATTTTAAAATTAATACAAGATCTTTATAAGTGATAAACTTCAATATATAATTATCATGACTGAACTAATGATTTAATTTGTATTACAAGCTTGAATTCGTTATTATGGAAATAATGGAAAGGAAATGTGAAACTATTAGAAATTGACTGTTTCTTTAAGCTATATTTATATATATATATTGAAGCTGCAATAAATAATAGTCAATAATAAAGGAATCATTACAATGTGTGTGGGGTAAAAAACCAATACCGGCGGTGTTCCATGGTTAGCTTCGATGTCATTATAAAATTACCCATCAAAATGTCTATTTTAAAATAACACTGGTGAACATAAATCCTCATTGGATTTATATACGTTCAGAAGAGATGATTTGTATGTGTTTGTCTTAACCAAGCAGCATGAAATATATAAATATCAAAAGAGTTGGTGAACAAGAACGTGATGCATGGAGATTGACATTTAAGTTTATAAACTCTTAACTGTGGACAGAATGCATACTTTCCTCAGGATATATATATATTTTTGATTCATGTGATTTTTTTATCATTTCTATTTGAAATTTTCATGTATTGTGATTTTTTTATTATGTGTATTCAAGATTCATTTGCAAATTCGATCACCTGCATTTTGAAAGTGGGAGCACCTCAAGTAAGTTTTTTTATATATATTTAACATTGAGGGCAAACTTTAGAACAAACAAAACTATATTAATTACTAATAGGTTTTTAATAATATTTACTTGTAATTGTTTTATTTCTGAGTGCATAATTAATCAACTTGAATAAATGGTCTTTTTCTTATCTTTCATTAATTTTTACTGTGTCTTACATACACATATAGATGGGAGTGGGACTATTTTTTTAAAAAAAAAATAGTTATAAATATATTTACCCCAACCCAGAAATATCATTCTAATAATCATATTAGTGGGGTAGAATTAGAATTATTGAACTCTCATTTTTTTCTTTTTGTTTTATATATATATATTTAGTGAATTATTTAATATCATTTTGTATATGCTGTACTTGGAAGTATTTGTTTCTCTAGTGTAAATGAAGATTAATTGAGGACAGATTTCCAGAATGAAATCTGAATCAGAGAAATTTATATGTATTGAAACAGATATACTGTTCCACGTGTATATATATTCAAAAGACCCCCCCCCCCCCATTTAAAAAAGACTAGCATGATTTGATCAAATTAAAAAAGAAATAAAGCAAAAAGTTTATAGTTAAAAGAAAATCATTATTGATTTTATAGTTTTAAATTACGATGCAAATAAAAGCTGGCATTTATTAAAAAGATTACATTTTTAATTTTTGGAACGATGTTTTCGAATAAAGTGTGATAATAGCTTGAGGCAGTCTTTTTCAAATTGGAAAACATGGCTTATCCTTATGATTTTTTATCTATCCCGCCAAAACTAATGTCCAATCTTTAAGAAGAGATAAGCACTCGGGCTTAAATGAGAGTGGTATAACGAATAAAATACTGTGGACTGAGCTGCTTAATCAATCCAAAGAGCAGAATATAAATAGTCAAGTTGGAAGTTCAGAGGCAGATTAGATTGATTTTTAAAAAGTTTTTTCAAAGAGATTTTTAGGAGATTCTAAAAAAGTTTTTCAAAGAGTTATTTTTTTTCAAAGAGATATTTTTCAAGATGTTAAAGAAGAATTTTGAAAAAAGATTTTAATTTTAAAAAGATATTAAGAGCAGTTAAAGAACCACTATTAATGATGGAAAAAGAAAACATTATTAAGGAAAACATAACGATGGAAGGCTAACGGTAACAGCTTTTTCTCTTTATTCCAAAAGCCATGGTCCTTCAAGATTTGCCTGGGTAAACATCACGGAAAGTAAACAATGCCATTCAGCTTAAATAAAACGAACCCTTTTTGATGGAACAGACTGGATATAAAAAAATGAAGGTAACAATTTTATAAAACATTCAATATTTATGTGTTTATAAAAACAAGACAAAACATCTTTCTTAAACTAAAATTATGAATAAATATAGCTATACGATAATATGTTTATTATAAATGAAACTAAATAATATGTGTTTTTAAAAGACAAACAAAACATCTTTATTATAAATAAAAATAAAAAAATTATTAATAAAAATAGCTGCGTAAAAATATGTTTTGTTGATAATAAATTATAAATGCCAGATGTGTTAAATGTCAATAATCAAAGGGTATTTTATTCAATACTTGTACGTGTTTATAGAAATAAAAAATAAAAAACGAATCTTTCTTATAATGAATTATGTGAAAATACATTTCATTAATGATAAATATAAAAAAAAAATATCTATAATCAAAAGGCATTTTTAATAAGGACTGACTTCTCACCTGCAGATATATTTGAATAAAAAAAAAAAAACTAAACATGATTACTTGTAACGATTTATATTACTAATATACAAATAAGTATACCTAGAAGAGTCAGAAATACGGAGCTATTACATATAACTCTAACTGGCTAATAAATAAAATGCTATTAGTTATCTTCATTATTATTATCTGTAAAGGATATCTTAATATAAGAATAATTAAACCACATTACATGTAACTACTATCAAAAATACTACAAATCAAATTTAAGTGGAACTCTGAATTAAATACAATGCTATTAGTTATCTTCATTATTATTATCTGTAAAGGATATCTTCATACATGAATAATTTAAACCACATTACATGTGACTACTACCTAAAATACTACAAATCAAAATTAAGTGGAACTCTGAATTAAGTGCTATCAGTTGTCTTCATTATTATCTCTGTTGTCTTAATATATCACACTCCTCTCTGTGAGCTGGCTAAATGATTGGAGATGTAAACTATACAAGGGATTGTTGATGAAATATATTTCGTTTGATGGACATTTATTTAAACTTGTTGTTAAATAAAATTATTGTTACTTAAAATTAATTTTAGTTCTCCAGTTGTTCAATTCTAATTTTTTGTTTTTATTGCATCACTCATCATTCATTGCACTTGTTCATGAGAATCTCATGCCTCCTGAGCTACGTCTGGCATAACTAGACCCAGGTAAGTCAGGTTGTAGTGAGATGGAACTCTAGTGGCGCCATTTGGAAAACCAAACAAAGAAATTTCTAGATGCTTCCAGTCTCTATGATGCTATATCCTCTGATGAGCAGGAAATATTGTTGTAGGGAGGGGGGGTTAACATCTGCATTGGGGAATGCCAATCGATAGTTCCTTCCTGCAACATGCTCATCAGGAAATTGTTACAACTGAGGTAATAAAAAGGTTGTACGGATCTGGTTACAGTATTAAGCTATAAAAATGATAATAGACCATTCTTGTTAAATTAATATATATATTTTTTTGTAAATATTTGTTATTATATGTTTAGAGTATTAATAAATGTAGTGAGTTGTTTAAACTAATCTGATCTCTGTTTGATCATCACCATCATCATTATGCATTCATACCATTAAAGGTTTCATCAACACTATCATTAAGAATTTACACCATTAAAGGTTTAATGATTGATCATCATCAATATTTTTTTTTATCTATGCTTATATATAGGCATATTTGGTCAATAATTAAGTAGGTCCATCCCTGAAGAGAGCTGACTGCAATAACTCCCTGAGTTTGAATTCCGTGGTGTAATGGGGCCCAAAAAGGGAGTTATAATGAATATGCTTTAGTCTAAGTTACATTGAAATGTTGTCAGTAAATTATTAGCTGGCAAACTAAAGGTAGATGTGATTTGGAACTAGGCATTTCATTATGTCATCTTTTGCATCCTATTCAAAGATCCAGATCAGACAGTAGTGAGATGCGCTTCCTTTGTTATATGCCATTCCTGATTCGGTAACATCTGGTGCACCCAAATGGAACATCGAATCATGGATTTAGGATATGACTTGTTATAGGTTGGTTTGAGACATTGTATTCAAATCATCCAACTACTGAGTCGTATTCACGTCATCTTATGGTATACCCCGTGGTTCCGTTATAATATATATAGAGAGAGACTGAGTAACCATTGATACTGAGATTGCCTAAGTGTTAACTGGTTTTATATATAGAAAGAGAGAGAGAGAGTAACCATTTTTCCTTGAATTCAATCAGACTATTTATCATTCTTACTATAAATTTAATACAAATCAAAAAACTACAAATACAAAAATGGAAAAATATGGATATTCTTAAATAATTATGTTGAAAAATAAAATATAAAAATTTTTTTTTTTCAATATTTATACAAATATGTTATAATTAGAGGGGATTTGAACCCAGACTTTCAAGCTCCCTTTAATCATTTGCTATATGAAAAACATAAACGATCTCCAATATGCATATTTGTGCTGAACAAGCACTCATCGGTTAATCAAATCATCATCTCTCAAAAGTCTGGGTTCAAATCCCGTCTAATTACATCTAGTTTAAAGTATATAATAGTATTTAATATTACAAATATGTTATTCATATACTTACATTTTACTTAATTCAGAATGATTATTAAAAAAATATATAAACTAGATTATTAATCCAGCTTGAATTCAGGCCAATTAAAAAAAAAATTTAATAGGCTTGTAATAATTTTTTATAGCCAACATAAACAGACAGTCATCCAATAGTTATTTTTAGTTAGAAAGTAAAACAAGGATGGAAAAATGCTCAAACCTAATCCAGCAATTGTAAGACCTGATAAGTACTGCCTTCTTCACTATTCTTTTGAGGAGATATAAGAAAGATCTTTACTTTGCAGTGGGTTATTAGAGCATTGTTTTATATTTTTTAATAATAATGGCTATATTAAAAAAAAAAAACTCTCAAGCATTAATAACATTCTATATAAAAAATATTTAATATAATTTTTTTAATTTACTTTGTCGTTTTTTAAAAAAAAAAAAAGTGTTATAATTTAATGATGTTTAAAAAGAAAACAATAAATAATAAAAAATTCAGATTGAAATAATTTTATTTGGGTATTCATTAAACAATTCTATATTTTGCAAATTTCAAACAGCTACATAAACAAAATTACATCTAATGTTTTCATAGTTAAATTCATACATTACATAATTAGAAATATCATATGTATATCACAGACATAATAAAAATTTAAAAAGGCAAGGATATTGTAATGTAGAAAATTCAAAATTAATTATGATTATTTTTATTATTATTTATTTGGTACAACCCAAAGGAAATTATTTTAAAATCCAGATTCTAGAGATGAGATGTAAAAAAATACTCACTCTACAATCGTAAATTAAAAACTCGGTGAGTAATAAATGAATATGTTTATATCTTCAAGCTTTCAAGCCAAGATGCTTAAGACTGGCTTATATATATAAAAGTTAAGTAGAGAGAAGGTTGGTATCATCCTTTTCTTATCAAAATCTCTGTCATGTGTCAAGGCCTGATCAATCTTAAAAAAGCTGTTTAAAATCTGATTGGCTGTCTGAGAAACAACAGTAGGCGCATGTGAAAGACTAGCAACTTTTCAATTATTACTAATATTACATAATATTATTGTACACTTTATAAAATTTACAAAATTAGTAAATTTTGATATAATGAAATTATATACATATATATCTCAACATTAGATATTTTACATTCTACATTCATTGATTATGTGAAATAAAAAAGTCTTAAATTACAACAAATATATTTACATGCAACTAATGATGGTACATTTAAAGTTTCTTCCATTCTCATATTAAACTAAAATTTAAGTGTTAAATGTTTTAAAGCTAAATTACTAAATACATTCATATTCATAAACTGCTTTGTGAAAGCAAATCATTCTATTATGAGAAGTATTAATTCTTTAACGATATATCTACAAATTATTTCAATAATTGTTTTTTTGCTTCCAATGAACAGAAACTAGATAGATTATCACATGTAAAAAATCAGAACTTATCATCATCATTTTTACTTCAAAATTCAGAAAAAATGATGAAAAAAATAGTCTAATAACGACACAAATGAATATTAATGGATCTGCTGACATAGAAGTTCAATCATTTCAAACTTCTACAGGCAAAAAAAAATCTATTTTAGAATTACAAAATAGCACTACTATAGAAGCACATTTGTCTCAGAACAAAGTAATAAATACTTTTCATTCATGAAATTCAGCAATTGACTCTTCTTTCAAGAAGAAATTTGAAATTATAGATTCTAATATTTTATGGGAAAATTCTACAGTAGATATTGTTTCTCGGAAAAGATCTTTACTAAATAAATCTTCAATCAAATCATCAACTCCAGCATGTAAAATTCTTGAACCAAAAAATAAACCCTTTGATTTATTCAGCAGTGGCTTAATTGAATTATCCAATATTCAGAATAGGTTACTATTAGAAAATTTAACAGAAACATTAAATATTTATAAAAAGGAAATTGTGTTAGAAGTTTCTAAAATTTTAGATTGTCCTGCTTCTGCAGTTTTGATAGGCTTCTATTTTAAAAAAACGGGTGTTTCTCAAATAGGTTTGGCAGATTTGGATGTATTTTTGTCAACCAATAGTATATCTGTTTCATAAGCAGTTACTTCTTCTTTTAAAATGTTCAATAAAGACTGGTCATCTTTTACAGATCTTTGTTCTGATTCATCTATGCAGATCTTTTAATAAACACATGAGGAATTGAATCATAAATTGCTGAAAGTTAATGATCCTTTTCATTTTTTGATGTCAGTGTCTTCAAATGCTGTTGAAGTTGAAGCATTTGCAGATGGAGATTTTCTAATGACTCATATCTCACAGGTCTTTAAATAGTCATCCAAAATTACACAGGAATATTTCAATATCTACACTAATTCAGAAGTAAATGAAAAAAATCTGAAATTATCAACTAGAGTTATCTGTTAAAATTGGCTGACATAGTTTGAAGCTACTAGTGAAATATTTTAGTGTCGGCCTTGTATTGTTAAATTATTTGAAAATGTTGAATGCTAAAAGGCTTTGGGTCAGAAAGAAACTGAAATTAAAGAAAAATTGGCAAAACAGTTGGCTGTTCATATCAAACCTCTTTTTCTTGTGGAAACTGAAGACTAGTTAATGACTTGGTGAAACTGGCTGAAAATAAAGAATTGTTTATTCATAAACTTTATCATCTTTTTCTTAACATTACAATGTTGTTTGAAGAAAGAGCTTCACCAGATCTTTCAAATTACGGTTCTAGAACCCAAGTAGCTTTAATTATGGCAGACAACAAATGAGGAGAGAATTTGCAATATGATTTTGCTACACTTTATTATTTTTGTAATATATGGTGGAAAGACCTGATGGATCATTTGAATGGAGACTCATTTGACACTTTTCATAAATTATATATCAACTAATATTTCTTGTTCAAATCTTACTATACTTTTTAACAAATATATATAAATATAAATTATTATTTACAATTCGTCAAAAGAAAATATAAATCTGCTAAATACTCATACTAATAAAAATAATTTTTGTGGATTTAAATCCATACAACAACTTCGATTATAAATAAAGGATCTCCTTTTATTTCTAATTAAATTCAAGATAAAAAGCTATTATTGGATACTAACACAAGTAGTTTCCTCTTAGACCTGTCAATATTAAATGGTGGCTTCCTAACACCGTCAATGTTAAACATAAGTATAATTATTACATAAAATATTCCCACACTTTATTTTGTTTACCTCATAATAAATCCATGAAAATATTTAATTTATTATTTATATAGTTTCTTTAAACCACAATTAAATATTCAATCCAACAACCCCACACAATTCTTTAATTCTAAAAATAATTTTTATTTCAAATACATTACATTAATTTTCATAATCTCATATGAATAATACAAAATTAAAAATAATATAGCAAGAAAAAAACATATACTATATTATATAAAATTATTGTATATTTTGGCAAGGTTTAGGAAAAAATTATGAAATAGGCAAGAAAGGTCATAACTTATTGTCGTTATTTTTTAAGCAAAGACATCATTGCCAATTTAAGTATAACAATAAAAATTAATTATGTATTAATTAAAAATTGAGTAATATATCCTACAGGCTTGATTAACTTAAAACCTATTTCATATTTCAGTACTTACAAGTCTATTAGGATACCTTATGCAGACAGGTTGAACAGGCACACCAGGATAAAAAGCACCTAAATTTTAAAAAAAGAGACAATATTTTAGCGATGTATATACACAATATATATATACAATAAAACAGAATTCATATAATACTACAACGAAAAAATAAAATTTCACTAAAATTCTTTCATAACCATGGTTTCATCTATTGACAAATAGACCTTTTCAAGTAAAATTCAACTAAACATACAACATATGTATACAAAACAAAATAGCCTTCCCATCATTCACTTCAAAAAAAAACAACTTCCTTTAACATTAAAGGATATCTTCATCAGATTGATGACCTTAGATTCAAAAAATTTTATCATCAAGGATTCTCTTTTCCAATTAACTTTTTTCATAAAAGATAACCTCTGCATTGTCAAATATTAATTTATGACTTGTATTCAGTTCATGAATATACAAAGCTGAGGTATATCTATTTTTAACTCTACTCTTATGAACTTTAACTCTTTCATTAAGACTTAAAACTTAATTTACTCTAACCTATATAAATTTTATGACACCTGCAAGGAATATTAAAAACTGTCCCAGGAATAGATTTGCAATCGATTGTTTTAAACTATTTAGTAATGAATTTAAATTCAGGCTTTTCTTCCAGGACACTTTCATACCATCAAAATAAAGAACTATTCTTATAAATCAGTTTACTAATTTATGACTTATATGGCAAAGAAATAAACTCTTTATTCTCATTAACAATTAAATCTTTATTATTATTTAAGAAAAATATCTACAAATCTATTAATAATAAAGATTTACTTAATAATGAGAATAAAGTTTTATTTCTTTGCCATACAAGCCATCAATTAATAAATTGATTTGTAAGAATAATTTATTATTGGGTAGTATGAATGTGGCCTGGAAGAAAGGCCTGAATTTAAATTCATTACTAAATAGTTCAAAACAGTAAATTGATTGCAAATCTATTTCTGGTGTAGTTTATAAGATTCCTTGCAGTTGTCATAAAATTTATATACATCAGAGTAAATTAAGTCTTAATGAAAGAGTTAAAGTCCATAAGAGTAAGTAAAAATAGATATCATAACTCAGTTTTGTATATTCATGAACTGAATACAAGTCATAAAATATTATTTGACAATGCAGAGGTTATCTTTTATGAAACAAGTGAATTGCAAAGAAGTTTTTGAATCTGAGGCCATCAATCTCATGAAGGTTTCCTTTGATATTAATGGAAGTTGGTTTTTAAAGCGAATAATGGCAAGGATATTTTGTTTTATATATATATGTTGTATGTTTAGTTGAATTTGACTTGAAAAGGTCTATTTGTTATTAGATGAAACCATGGTTATGGAAGAATTCTAATAAAATTTTCTTTTTGGGTTAGAATTGTAATAGTTATATGAATTTCTGTTTTATTTATAATTATTAGTATAGCCTTATGCAGTATTTAATATATATATATATATACAATATATATATTGGAATTTATATTTTTCATGGATGTTTAGTTTTAATAAAAATGGAAATTAAAAGATTTTGTATGTAAACAAATGACTTTACCTTTTTGATGATGTCAAGATACTATCAATTATTACTAAATACAATCCTCCTGAGGCTAAACCAGTTTTCTCCATTAACCTATAATAGCTCCTTTGTTGGGGCTTAATGAAGAAAAATGGGACCTCTTTCCTTCAAACACAAATTCTTATAAGGACTTAAACTCGGAAAGCTACTTTTATATATGTCAGAATGCAAAAGAATAGCATCTTCCTTGACATCCTCCAAATAATAATTAACCTTCTCCAGAAAGTTACATATGTTAAATTTATATTTTTTCATGGATAGTTTTAATAAATAAAAATTAAGAGGTTATGACCTTGCAAACAAAAATAACTTTACCTTTTTGATTACTAATTGACAATCTTCCAGAGGTTAAACAAGTTGGTTTTTTTTTTACATTATATATGTAATGGGCAAAAATTATATAATAAATGGTTGTTTGCCAAAATAGAAATCAATGATCCACATAATTCAGGATTTTCTAAGACATTATATTTGGATAATTTTACGAGACCAAATGCATGAAATATAATGATTATAAATAAACCAAAACAAATAAAAAATGTATTAATATAAAAGAAAACAAAATTAACAAAAGAAGGTGTGAAAAAGAAAAAATGATGAAAAATGTGAAGCTAAGATGAAAAACATTTTCTATTCAGAAGAGACAGTAAATTAATAATTACAAACATATAATCAAGAATAGTAAAAAAATGGTCTAAGAAACATTTATAAATAAAATATTAATTCTATAATTTTAAATTTTTTAGTGTTGCTATTCTTAATAGAAATTTTTTTATGTGTGGGCATATAACTATTTAATAATAATAATATATTGATGCACTTTTATTATTATTATATATATTTTCAGAAATAAAAAATGTGACTATTTATTTTATTTGACAAATATTGCAAGCTTTCCCTCTCAAATTATTATGTTACAACATTCATTTCTATTTACAAATAATAAACACAAAATATTAATTAACTTAATTGTGCTAATAAACCTAAGTTTCATATGTCTTCTATTTTTTCTCAAAGAATTACAAAATGAATGTCATTTTCTTGTTTGATACTACTTATGAATTTCTTAGGAATCTATCTGTAAACATATTTACATCTTTTTTCTAAATAGAAAATTGTAATAAAAAAAAAGCAGGGATAATGTAAATATGATTCTATACAACTGAAAAAAAACTTCCCCAGAATATTTCTGTTTGCGAAGAATATATGAAGAATATATGACGTGATACAAAATGACATTTTCTTAAACAGAAGTTTCTGTATATAGGCTATATGCCCAGAAAACCTACTAATCAAGTTAAATATCCCCTTCTTCTAAAACACTATATAACATAATAAATTTGTTTATTTCTTATTCCTTATTATCAAATTATTTTCTGAACTCAGATTCATTTCTTTTTTATTATTATTTCTATCCTATTTTAATAAAAGTTGTTTTATTAGTTCCCCTCATCTATCCTCATACTCTCCAATTTCATTATAAAGACCTAAACAAAAAAAAAATCATTGAATATCTATCTTTTTCACTCCTTTTACTTTTAAATTTCTCCTATTCTTAATACACTCTTATCCTAATCCTATTTTAACACCCTAAACTCCCAAAATAAGTATTTGACATCTCTTTCTCTCTCCACATAATCTACATCTACAGTCAAAATCCTTATTTCATTTTTGTCTTCTTTTCTTGATATCTAAAGCTCCTGCTCTTATCGTCAAATATCAATAAGTTTCTTATATATCTCAAACTATTTTTTTTATTCATATTTGTTTTCATAAGACTACTTTTCTGTGAACAACTTATTTACCTACCCTCTTTCCCATCCCCTTTAATTATGTACTTGAAATATATTCTTTATCCATTTCTTCGTTTCTTATATAAATACATGGAAACAAATTATGCATTTATTGATTTTGCAAAATATAAAATCTTCCAATATATTTGTTTCCTCACTAAAATATCCAATTAAACACTGTTATTTTAAAAGTTTGGATATATTTATATACTTAAAAGAAAATATCAGAATTGAAATGCAAAGGTGATTGAATTCAAATCTGCAATAGTTATCATTCATGTTTGTCTTTCCCATATGGAGGAAAATCATCTCTATGCATTATGATCAGGGACCAGGAACCAGGAGCTATGATGGACTACTAGATAAAAAGAAGAAATGAGATTGTTCACTTGTGGTATGATATCTATGGGCATATATTTTTCGTTTGAAAAAAAAAAGCAAGAATGTGTACATTTTGTTCATATTTTATTTTAAAACATAGAGTTAAATGATATATATCGGTTATTATAGGATTCACATATATAAAGGGTCAGGAAGATTCATTTTTGTTGCTATTATTTAAACTCTTACTGATGATATAGGTTAATTTACTATCCGATGTTTTCAAGTGTTTAAATTTTTTTAATATTCCAGATTTAAATTGGGGATATTCATGTAGAGAAGGGTTTAAATACAACTTATTTTTAGGTTAGTTTAGTTAATTAAAAATTACATTAATGAATAAATAAAGATCAATTTTTATTTGATCACATTTTTTTTTTATCATTGTATGTGCTATTTAAAGTCTCAGGAAGATATTTAAAAATCTCTCCTTCCGTTTATATGTATTATAAGTATTATTGTCGTGCAATATACTTTTGACTTTCATATATACATATTTTATTCTTATTCACTATTGATTCTGATACAGTAATAGATTATCAATTACTCATATATTAAAGAAATATAGTATTATACTTTTCAACTGAATACAATTTTAATCTATTACATATATTGTTTGTTTTGATCTTATATATATATTACTATTATAAAACTTTAATAATAAATCAAAAAAATTTAGAGTTGATTAAAATCCAGTGAATCTGTCTAATTATTTTTCTTTTGAATGTGCAAGGTAATTTTTGATACTTGAAGTTTGATCCAAGATCAAACCAATTTTGGTAAGTGAAATAGAGTTAGATACATATATATTTTCATTATTATAAGGTCAATTAGATATAAATTTTATATTTGTTATTACATTGAAATGTTTGTTTATCTAAAATTAATATTAGGTCTATAAATAATTTAGTTCATGATTAATTAGTAAAAGTTTGCTTAATTTGTTAAATGACAAAAATCTTAATAGAATTTGTTCTGTCATTAGTCAGAATGATTTTTCTTAATTACCTTTAAACTTCTTTGAAGCGGCAATCATAGATTTTATTAACTAGTATCTTTGATTTGGACAACTACCAATAATCATCTTATATAGTTTAATTGTTATAAAATCAATTTTTATAATCAATTGACTGGAGATTTAAGTAGATGAATAATATCAGGGATTGTAAATCTGTAAATATTCAATAGAAACCTACGATATATTTTATATGTGATGAGATTGAGCATTGCCAAGTGCAAAATTATCTAATAGATTTATTGATAATGAATTCTTGTAGAGTGTTTTACTTTGAAACATAACTTCAGAAATAATTGTTTATCGATATAATGTAAAGTGTAAACAAAATATTAATATTATGTTTAATGTTTTGTTAAATTAAAGATAAAACTGAGTAAAAATCTATTTTATTTAAACATTATAAATATTGTGTAGGTTGTTTATCGATATAATGCAAAGTGTGAACAAAATAATAATATTATGTTTAATGTTTTGTTAAATTAAATATAAAACTGAGTAAAGGTTTATTTTATTTAAACATTATAAATATTGTGTAGGTTTATAAAATGTTCTCAAAATGTTACTATAATTATTTAGGAACTAGTTTATTTAAATGGAATATCATTAAATTTTAATGTAAATTTATAGTACTATAAATAATACTAGATTAATAAAATATATCAGAACTTAGTTATTTATTGATTTGAATTTGATTATATTTAATTATAAATTAATTAGATATCTTAGGTATGTATCATCGTTTAGGAGAATGATATATGATTTCACTGCTTATCGCATTTTCTTTTGAGATACTGAATAGATTTGCTGATATCTGAGGCAATGATTTTGTTTGCTTTCTTTTGTTTTCAATACTATCTGAATAAATTAGATTTCAATAAAGATTGTCATTAGTATTTTATTTTAGTGTAGTAGACAATCTAAATAATTATGTATTGAAAATATTATTGCCTAGTGTGACCAATGATTGAGATAGATAATTTTACACAGGTTATAACAGAGTTACTATTTATTGATGCATGTTTTGCTCTGTTATCAATAATATTTAAATCTTAAGGGTATTTCTTTGTTATCTTTTATTTCTATATAGTGTCAGTAATAAGTGGTTGTCTAAAAATCGTTAGGGCAATTTCTTTTATTTCATGACAAATGAGTCTGAACAAATATAGAGAGGTAATAAGGTAGAAGATTCATTATTATTGTTAAAAAATAGCTATGTGATGCTGGCTGATGATGATCATGTACAGATGGTAACTGTTGCAAAATGCCAAATCAACTTTATGACTCTTATAAAATGGCACTCCACATTTAGGCTAAATTTATTTTATTATGAATGGCGTCTCAATTCTGAGACATACTTAAGTTTTTTTATATTTTCATCCCATATTATATCAATATTCCATTACAAAATAGTAACCAATGATGAGCTATGTTTTATTCAGATTATATTGATCATTTACCAGTGTCACAATTTTTATCACGTTACGATATATATAAAAGTTTGCAATTGTAAAATGTCAAAAATGAAATAGGAAATGGACTTGTGAAGTTTCAAAAAAAACAGTGTATCATTAATTCTTTTTTTTTTAAATAAAATCCTAAAAGAAAAGAATATAAAAGCATCTAAATGAAGGTATAGCAGAAATTAATTGTATTTTGACTAACAGAAAATATGTATTTCAAGATTGTAATGTTCTTAATACATTAAACACAGCAAGTTATCATCCATCTGAGATGCAAGATATGTATTAGTATAAAACTAGAAATAAGAAAACTATCAAGAAAGACAATAATAATAATTGATATTCCTAACCTTCAGAAAAAAACCCAATAAACTTCAATTAAAATTTGCAAATCATTTTAAAATATTAGCAGACCGTGAAGATGGGTCAGATTTTAATGAAATCAATAAGAAGATAACTAATTTATTCAGAATTACAAGAAAGATAATTGGTACAAAAAAATAACAATTTTACAACAAATTTTCTACCGAGACAATAAGATAATGGACAAAAAAAATAAAAAATATAAAAAAAATTTAAAATGCTCAATTGAGAATTGAATACAAAGAGTTTTATAAAATGGTATGAAAAACAGTTAATAATAATATAATTGTGAATTAGCAAAGAAAGCTACTGAAAAAAATAGAAATATCAAAAGTAGAAAACATCTTGGTATTGAAAAAAAGTTGTTTCATCAATTAAAAAAATTAAACAATTGCTAAAAAATGAAACATATACAGAATTATATGTGCAATAAAAAATAATATATATATATCCTACAATTATTATATCATCTGAATTGTCAATTACTTTAAGTGAAGAACTGAACGAAGCAAGCAATTAAATTGACGAAGAAATGAAAAGCTTAAAAAATGATATAATTATTATTGATGTTTTAAAATAAGCTTAAGAAATATAAAATTTGTTGGCAAAACTATATACCAAATATCTAAATAATAAAAATATACCAGATGATTGAAAAAATGCAGCAATAATATGGATATTTAAGAAAAATGATAAAGAATATATTAAAAATTGCAGACTTATTAATCGTTAAATTTTACCAAAATTATTGCAGCGCATCTACAAAGAATTTTGAACTTTAACCAAGCAAAATAACAAGCTGAATTTAAAAGTGATTTTAGCATAATAGATTACATTCAAGTATTGAGAGAAGTTACAGAAAGAATCAATGAATATGAGCTGCCATTCTGTTTTGGATTTATAGATTATGAAAAAGCATCTGATTCTATAAGCATTTCCACAATAATTAAAACTTCGAAACAACAATATACAGACCCAGGGTACTAATCAAAATACAACAATGATGATTAGATTATATAGTGATACTAAGAGTATATGATACAGTGAAACCCCAAAACTTTTTTCAAGAAATAATTTGTGCATTAAAATGAGAAGCTAAAGGAATAAAAATACAGGAGATTATTTAAATGATCTAGATTTTTCAGAAGATATAATTGTTTTTTTTTTTTTAGAAAAAATGCTTCAAAGTTTCAGGAAATATTGCAAGAGTTATCAGATGATAAGAAAGTAAGCTAAAGATAAATATTAAAAAGAATAATTTAATGTTCAATGAAGTTTTTCAAAGAAAGAAAATAAAAATAAATAATCATGAATTGAATAAAAGTCAACAACTACAAATACTTTAGTCAGATTATTAATATGGATGAAAGCACAATGGATCAAATTATACAGAATTAAACTTCGATGGAATGTTTTCATAGAAATAACTATTATTAAAAAAATATGTGTTTGAAAAGATGGCTTTTTAATATATCAAATCTTATTTATGGATTTGAGACTTAGACATTTAACAGAAAATAATACAGAGACTTTAGACTATTCAGAAAAATAGAGAGATATTTGTTGGGAGTAATAAAAATGGATCAAAAACAAAATACTTGAATGAGAAACAAACAGATATCATTGAAAGACAAAAATCAAGCTGAACTAAACATATTGTTAAAAGAGATGATAATAGGTGGTCAGTTCATGTAAATTCGATCTCAACAGATTGTAAAAACTTAGAGCACATGTGAGATAGATGAATGAAATAAGAAATTTGCTGATATGGTGTAGAAAAGAGATGCTATAGATTGGAAAAACTGGATTAAACTTAGATATTTCCGTCTTGCAAGAATTGATAATAAATAAAAATGATGCTGATAATATGAGACTTGATTAGTTAAAAATTATTCACTTTTGTAAAGCATTTGATAGAAGATTAAAAAATTTTGAAAATGACCTATTTTTAAGATGACTATTTTAGCTACTGAACTCAAAGTATTACTAACACATAAATTACATTAGAATGGAATATTACCTTTTTTTTTTTTTTTTACAGGATTGCATTTAAATAAATAACACAAATAATTTCTATATCTTACCAGCCTTGAAAGAAATAAGACAGGATCGATTTGTACAAGTTCCTTCAGGAAAAATTATAATTTGAGGCCAACTGTCTTCTGATAAAGATCGCCTCTGAATTTCCAAAATTGTATTTTGTCTAGAATCTGGATCTTCTCGTGAAACATACACCGGTTGAATATAATTCATTAATGCTAAAATGTAAACATATAAGATAATAAAAATCACAATAATTCTTTGGAAAAAAAAAATTAAAGATTCAAAATAATAATTAAAATGAAAAATTTATATTGTACAGAACATGGTAGAAATTGGAAATTTATTGCCTAGCAAATTTTCAGCTTAATGTCATTCTCACATCTGCCTAAACATTGCGTAGCAATTCAGTTTAAGCAAAAATGATTTTAAAATTGCTATAGATTATTACTTATTTCAATTTGTTTATTCATTAGATTTTTTATATGCCCAAGTGTACCTATATATATATAATAACATTTGATTTTCAAGGCCTATAGTTTTAAAAATGATTAAATATATCAAAAGTGCTCTCAACTAAATTTTATAAAATTAAGGTTTCTTAAAATGCTTAAATATAGTTTTATATAAAACATTTTCAGATGCATATTTTATAAATATTTGCTTATCTTACATATACATATATATTATTTCATTAAATTCAACTTTTTATATAGAAAATAAAAGTTTTATTTACATATGTGTGTAAAAATATAAAATTAAAAAGCTTGATTATTTGTAATTCTAAACATAAGAATTCATTAAAATTTGTGATGTAGTCTTGCATACGAGATGCATAATTATATTAAAGATGTAACAAGCAATAGTATACTGATACCAACAATGATCAAATGTTATTGTTTAATTGCAAAACTTTTTGACTAATTACCTCAACTTGCATTTGGCAGAAAACTTAACATCCTTATATCAAATAGATTGTTAGATATTTATTCCTACATATAGTTTGTATCATTATGCTTTTTTTTAGCAATTATATTTCTACCCATTTTTATAATAATAATAATATATACATACAATATCAACACTAACATTAAATGTTCAAAAAATACTTAATTCCCTAAATAAGTTGAAATGCTCTACTGGCGGCTGTACTAATAGAAGGGTGGAATTTTCAAATATTTTTTATAAATTATTGCCAGCAACAAAAAAAATATAAGTTTAAAAAAATTTTAATTATTATTATTCTATGCATTATTTATTTAAAATACTACAAAGAAATGGAAAAAAAAACTCCGTTTACTGGTTAAAAAATATAAAGATGCTATACCCTTATAAATTTAATTTATAATCTGAGACAGGTAAATTTAAAATTTTTCATATTTTAATCAAACTTAGAATTTTTCTTTCCAATAGTCAGCATGGACAACCCAGCTAACCAATCATTACTTATCAGTAAATAGATCTTTAGAAATTCTTGGTTGAATAAAATAAGAACAGAAATCTGTTCAAATTCTCAGAATCCATCAGCTGACAAGTGTAGTGAGTAATATTTTCTCTTTCGCAGTTCTCTATAAAGGATTAAGAAGTCTTTCCCCTGCAATGAGTATTTAAAAGAAGTTTTATCCTTTATATATTACTTATTCCTTTATGATTGATAAAATAAGTAATATCTTCTCTTTCATAAGTCCTCTATGAAAGATTGAGAGGTCTTTCCCCTACAATAGATATTTAAAGGAGCTGTTTTATCCTTTACATATTACTTATTCATTTATGATTGGTGAAATAAGTCAATATTTATTTCAATAAAAAATAAGTATTAATATCTACAAAGAATATTAAATTAAATTGAATCTTGCTAATTAATCAATCAAGACTATCAAAAAATATTTAACAACTTGGTACTGAATGTATTAATTAGCATAAAGTTAACATTGTTTCCTGGTAATCAACCAGAAGACAATTAGTTGTTCAGAATATATTTTATTCTATTTGAATCTGATGGTTAAATTTAAACAACTTCAAAATTATATAAATTTAATGAGATTATTTATACTTCTTTTGTTTTTTTTCTGAAAACCATAACACTCTTAAGAGTTTTCTTCAATTACACAATTTAGGACTCTTCTCTTTCTTCTAAAATGTATTATTTTCTAAGTAATTTCTTATACATGAATAAGCATTTATTTTATTCATGTATATGATTTAGTTTCGTTTAGAGTGGCGTTTAGTAAATTCTAGAAAATTTCATTGGCGTCATTCATACAGACATTATATATAGTAATTTAAAGTGACTATTATGTAGTCACGCCTTCGTTACAACTACTTCAGATTTGCTCATTTATAAACATTTGAGTCGTAAGAGTAAGAGGATTCCTTTTTACTCTTATACAAATACTATATCATGTGGTTGTTCGAAGGTATTCATTTATTAATAACATTCTCACAGCGTCTGCGCAATTAGCTTAACAGGCTGTCATTCTATTATAAGTAATTTCTTTTAATAGCAATGTAAAGTTAATAATCTAAAAAGGCTGTCTCAAATAAATGGCAAAGAATAATGACCCTCCATTAATAATAATAATGATATTATATTATATTATCCAAAAATTCTTAATCATTATATCTTGCAATGCAATAAAACAAGTTTACTTTCTAACTTTTAACTTTCATAATAAACATGAATGAGCAGGTTATTTTGGCACAATGTACAATAAAAATATTTCCAATATTTCAAAACCATGAATGGAATACAATATATTAAATAGTGAGATATATCTTTCTCTTTCTATCTTCAAACTAAAACCAAAAGTAATGAATAACTGATGGACACACCAAATATGTGCTGATTAAGTTTTTAAAAAAAATACTACTAATAAATAAATTATAGAATGAGAGTAACACATGAAAAATAAAAAATACTGCATAAAAAAAGTGACCAGTCATATGTATACTTGAATTCAAAATTAAAAAGATGGATAAGTAGAAAAGACATCTTAAGGAAAGAAAAAAAACATGAATTTAAAAATGTATTATAATTCACTTATTATATATATATGATATAAGCTAAGTCTTGTGAAATAGAATAGTTTACTAATGCTGGCTTATGTGAATTATATAATATACATTAAGTTAGAACTACTAATAAATATGGAAAAGTTTAAAAAAAAAAAAAAAGTAAAAAATATTAAACTATATAAGAAAAAATGAGTTAGTCATACATCTCATCTCAGAATTTCTAAGAATAAGTTAAAGATCTTTGAAAAACTATAATTTATAAATGAAAACTGGATTACTAATATTTTATATTGCTAGATTAATTGAAAATATAACAAACATTGCACAAATTACAAAAAAATTGAGATTATATATTGAATTATTTTCATAAAAACTAAAATGAACATAGTCCCCATCTCTTGTAGTAGCATTTATCATAAATAAAAAAAAAAAAGCTTGCTTAGAGCTATTAGCACGCTCTTAATTTTACATATTAGTAAGTGCAAGCTATATATAAGTCATGTGACATCTGACTTGTTACTATTACTATTAAAATGAACATAATAATAACATATTAAGCCAAGTATGAATTAGAATGATGCATATGAAACTAGAAAACTGCTTAATAATATCAAACAAAATGGAATACTTGAATTTTCATAATCCATCATCATCATCATCGTCATCATCATCATCATACATAAATAAATAGAAATTCAAAAAATAAATATAATCATCATTGAAGTTATTTTCATTGTTACCTACTAAGTGTCATTATTTTGCAGCAAACACACAATTACCTATTACAGAAATTCTTAATTGGCCTAACATGATTTATCATTCAACTGCTGCTTGTTTTTTATATTTCTTTTTCTTTCAGTCATATTCTGATAAAAAATATTACATTTAAAATAATGTTTGCTATAGCTTTCCAGACAGTAAGTGAAATTCACATGTATCATAAATTCAAAAAATTTTATCGCACTAACGGTTTATGATCATTATTCCTTTTCCCTTATAATTTCAATTTTGAAAAAATTACTAAATTAATTTAATGTCAAAAATTTTATTAATAATAATGCTTTTAAATTTTGTTTCTATTTCGTTATACTTGGTCACAATTTGATATATTTAATAAACCCTGAAATCAGATTCTAATTCTATATTTTTTTCTAATAAACAAGTAATCTCAAAATTACTCTAATAAAAAATAATAGTAGCTCACATGTACAAAAGCTTGAACATTTGAATATATCAAAACTTATTTTACAGTAGATATTAATTAAGCAATATCATAAATGCTTTTGCTGCAAAAAATAAGTAAATACCAAACTGTACTTTAATATAAGTTTTTGTACTGTAGACAAATATATACTTTGTAATGATATACCTGTCTACTCATATTTCTTTGAAATTTTTTTCCTATTCACTTTTAAGGAATTTTATTTTATTATAAGAAGAGATGGAGGATAATATTGTTTGCCTATAAACATAAATGAAACCAATCCAGCTCAGACTGCACTGTATTAAGATAAAATAATCAAATAGGTTTTACTGCCAAGGAATTCATTAGAAATTTGAATCTGGTAATGACAGACACAATCTATGTACCCTATGCTTTAGACAATCATTCTACCATTGCACCAGATCAAGCAGGGCATTGTATTATAGAATGGGATAGATCAATTTAAGGAGCATAATACAAGACTGCTAATTAGCATCTAAACAAGGTTAATATTGAAGATATAAGAAGAATGAATTATTATTTAAGGCAAGAAAGAAATTTTGAAACAAAAAAAATATATACTGAATTTTTAAAAATGTGAAAAATATATATTTACCATATGATATAAAAGAATATTGAATTTTACTATTAGGATGTAGTGAATTTAGAAAAAGTATACACATGAAATTTTATATAATGAGAAAAAAGATCTTAGTGTAGGGAAAAGTTTGTTTATTTATCATGTCCAAGTTTGAATATAGATGAAATATGAAAATTTATTTGGAAATCCTTAATCATTTTTTATACAGGGAGAGAAGCCATAACTAATCCAACCTAGGAGCTTTAACTGAACTTAAAAATTTAGGCTCCACATACCAGAACAGACCATTTTCTTGAAGCCTTTCTATTTCTAGTTCTATTCCTCAAAAACTATTTCCTTGCTTGAAATTATCAATCAACTTCTTTCTTCTTCAATTTATTTTTTTCATAACTTTTATCATGGTCCACTTAACCATTTAATTACTGTTCAATAAAAAAAAAAATAACTAGCTATTTTTGACAAACAGAGTAAAATCAGAAGAAGAAAATTGTCAAAAATCACAGCTGTCTAGAATGGTGAATAATGTCATTCTTTTGTTCCTCTTTAGTTATTTTAATTTTTTCACATATACAATTCAAGGAGGAAAAGGAATGATAAAAAAAAATTTGACTAGACTTTACTTTGAGTAGATAAAATATAACAAAAAGATTGTGAATAAAATGATAAAAACAAAGAGGATTTTTGAAAAATGAATCAGAAAAAAACACAAAAATATACTCAATAATTTATGTACTCTGAAAATTTTCAAGATCACTTCAGATAAAAGGCTATATTATAACTTCATCTACTATCATTTGTTTAATGTTTGGTAAAAAGAGGAAAAAGAGTAAAAAAAGTGAAATGTTACCATTATCTAATGTAAATGTAACAAATCTTATCTTTAAACATGTATTAATTACTTCATTTTTCATATTTTTAATAAAGATATGTACTTGAAAAAGTAAGTATTATGTAAAGAAGAAAAGAGATTTTTAGACAAAAACCTGCATATGAAAACATTTCAGAAAGATATTGATTAAATCTAGAAAATATGATATGTGCCTAGATGAAAAGTAGAAAGAATATCACGAAAATTTTAATAAGACATTTCACTTTTTTCTTATGTGTCATAGCATCAGCCAGGAAGCGAACCCGCTAACCCATGACAACTTCTTGTAAAGCAGCTGTCGCTGACCTCTCAACCACCAATGCTTGACAAGACATTTCACTTTTAGAAACAAGAAGGATAAAAAAAACATCAGAAGAACAATAATCCACTAAACATCACATGTTTATACAAGCTGATAACACAAAGGCAAAATTCTCCACACACTACCACCATTCAGTGTAAGTCAGAGTAATCAATGGATGCATAAAGGTTTATGCATAAAATCCCTATCTAGTGCCTAATCATCCAATATCTCTAAACTAGTTTCTAGCTTGTGGCTTTCATCAATGAAGAGCCTTGGATCTGAGATCACTGCACCTAGATCTTAGGATATAATGCAACCCTCCAGCAGCCACCATTTACTTTTTTAGTTAACTATAAAGCTTTGAATCTAAAATGAAAACACAATAATATTTTCAATTCAAGCTCATTTCAGCATCTATACATTTTGGTCTCTTTGGTTTTTTAATAACCAGTCACCACAATCCCATTAAGCAGGATTAGTATTAAACTACTAAACACCATGTGGTAATCATTTTTTATGCTTATACATGCTAATAATATAGAAACAAAACTCTCCATACAGAAGCATCACTCAATGCAAGACCAGAGTAATCAATGAATGCAGAGGGTTGCATTAGATCCTAAGATCTAAGTGCAGTCCTCTCAGATCCAAGACTCCTCACTGAGGAAAGCCACAAGCTATAGACTGGGGATATTGGATGATTAAGCATTAGATGGGGATTTTATGCCCAAACTTTTCTCCATCCATTGTTACTCTGGCTTGCACTGAGTGATGCTACTTTATGTAGTTTTGCCTCTGTGTAAGAACAATAATCATGATAATTCTAAGGAAATGATAAAGATCATAACACAATAATTATGCAAAAAAAATTGAAAATTAAAAATGAGTAGCATTTATTATATGAAAACTTAACTAAAATTCTCCATTCTACATATGAAAAAACTATCATATATAAAAATATGAAATTGTGTAGATAAAAATAATTGCTATCTTACATAAAAATTACAAGTTTCTGCAAAGTTATTTTGGAAATAAATAAAAAAAGATCCATCTAGCAAAAAATCTAATATTCAGTATAAATTACTGAGTAAAAAATATGAAGTCAAAAATTAGATATGAAGTAATGTATCTAGAAGATTTTAGGAAGAAAAGTTTGAATTTAGATTATCTAATAAATTTTTAAAAGATTAAAGAATTTGCTTGAGGTTTCTTATTTAACCAAACAAAATAAAAGGTGCATACTTCAAAGAAAACTTTGACGGTAAATGTTATCATCAACAAAACTATGACTTTGAATTATATTAAATTATAAAAAAGTTGGAATGAAATTTCATTTCTTTCTTTTATTTTTAATGCTTATTTTATAAATTATCAAATAATTTAGATTGTGCTGGAAAATCTTGTGAACTTTTAACTAAATTTTTTTAAAATTATATTGTTAACTGATATTTTTTTTAAAAACTTTACTCTAATATCAAAAGTGCACTGAAGATTAAACTGAAAAATTAAAATATTTTTATTATTTAATAAAAACATAGGTATAATAAAAGTTTAAAATTTTTTTCTTGCAAATTATTGAGAAAAATGTACTTAGATTGATGAAACATTTAAAAAAGTTTGAGAAAAAATGTTAAGGTATGCCAGAAATTATGGAATCTACATAAATCTAAAATAGAGCAATTAGAAAAAATTAGATAATTATTTTAAAAATTTGAAAGAGAACCCATGCGAATGATATGTAATAAATAATTTAAAACAAACTAATGCTTGCTTCTCTTCAAATTTCTTGATGAATCATGACATTTATTTAATTATGAATATTCTTATTGTCTATCCATCTATTTATTTATCATCTATGTAAAAGCCTAATAATAGAACCACATTGACTATCATTTAACAAATTGTATTTTTCAAGTTATAGAAGAACTTCAAGAATGTTTACTTTTGAATGACATTACTATAATAATTTCTGGATTTAACAATATTAATGTTTTTATGTAAAAAATATCAATACAATTTTCAGATTTGCAAGTGCATGTAATTATTTATATTATTAATATTATAGGACTAATATTTAATTGTACCTCATTTGCAATTATCTGAGTAGTATGAATGGCTGCTGCTGTTGCCAGATACAATAACACAACAATTAATAATAACTAATACATTACCTTTTTGAAAATGTATTTAATGTGATTACTTTTCCAGCAGTTTGAAAAAAGAATTAATCTTCTAAAAAATAAAAGATAAGAAATCTAATTTTCAAACCAACAGCTAAAAACACCATCTGGACCAGAAACTATTCTAACATTTAGATCAAAATCACCATGTTAAATAAAAGAATTATGAAAGATTATGAAGACCTGAAAAAAGAATAAAATAAAAAAGAAAGTGGAATAATAATCAATAATAATCACCAGAAATAAAATAGAATTATAAAAGAAGATATAACTAAGAAATTCAGCCATTTCTTGATATAAACTTACTAAATTGTCATCATCTTTACATAGAATAGGGAGGGAAGGACTAATTTCAATATTGCAACTGACTTCTCATTAAGGAATCAAAGAATAATTTTTATTATAAAAAAGCAAAGATATGCATTAAGTGAAGTATTTTTTTTAGATATAGTCAATTATATAATTAAATTTGCTATCAGCATAGTTATCAAATTCTGGGAGGGGTTGGGATATAACTGAATATTGTTTATTAAAGCAGAATGTGGATTTGGTCTTTGATCAAACGATAAACCTAAAGATAATAAATTCAATTTCCATTATCATTAGCAAAAGCACATTAGAAAGAGATCATTGGCCTTGAATAAGACATACTTTGTGAAAAAAAAAGATTTGTTTTGGAGAATATCAAGAATTTATCTATAAATACAAAAAAAAATAGAGCATATAATCCTGATTCATGTTTTTTCTTATTAAAATTATTAAATATTAATATTATAATAAATGTTGGATAAAATAATGTCAATAAGTTTTAATAATTTAACCATAAACTGCAATAATAATAGATTAAAATTTTTTTATATTAAATGCTTTTATTGACCATGCATTAAAAAAATAATAATAATAATTGGTTCTTCAATCACAATTGGGGTTTTAGATTCAACTTGAAATAAAAGCATGGGAGGGTCCAGAAATTAATTACATCAGTCGATTGTTATAAAAAATAGGGACTGATTTAATTAATTTCTGCCCCACCCCACTGCAAGCTTTTATTTTAAGTTAAATCTAAAAACCTCAATTGCACTTGAAAAAACTTTTTTTTTTCTTTTTAGTATAGTCAATAAAAACATTTAATATTATTTAAAAAATGTTATCTCTTTTATTTTTAAGTTTTAGTATTGGCACAGTAAATGAAAATATAAAACTATATCATATTAAATTGACTGTACACTTATAGTTGATATATATATATCACTAAATATTTCTGCTTTAAGTTAAAATGTATACTCTTATGTATGTATCATATTTAATATGTGTACATAATAATATATTTGTATATAAGTGATTAAAAATATGAAATATTATTTTAAGTGAAAAGTGTTTAATATTTTTATTTTGATTAGAAATTTTTTTTTATTATTTTTTAAAAAAATGCTTAACAAAAACTATATTGTAAATGAACTTACTTTAAATCAATTTCACACATATAATATAAATATATATCACTAGATATTTCAGTAAGTTAATATGTAATACTCTTTATGTACATATCATATTTAGTATGTGAACTTTTCTGTTTAAAATTGTTAACATTTTACCTTTTTATTTGAATTTTTTTTTTCTAAAACAAAAAAAAAAGCTTAACAAAACTATATTCTAAACAACTTTCTTATAACTTAAATATTAAAAAAAAAATATTAAACTGAAAAAAAAAATATTTATATTGCCCTCTAGTGAATTAATAAACGAACAAACACAAACAGATTTTTCAACTTCAATAAAAGCATTTAAAAATATGAATTTCCAGTCACATTAAAATAAGCACTTCTTTGTTGTTATATAACTAATGTAAATTCAAGTTAAGTTGCAAATATTATGAGCTATATTTGAAGCAAATATATTAATACAATATCTTCACAAAGCTTTCTCAATAAACATTTTTTTCTAAACTAAGTAAACTCCAATTTAAAAAATTTTATAAAAACTATAAATTACATTATATATATATAATATAAACTTTTAATGATTTGTAAATAATTACAAATTATAATAAGCCATTTCTAATGTTTTTGAATGGTATAAAAAGGTCTCACTGTTGTAAAAATCCAGATAAAATTAGATTGTCATTTAATAATCCAATTAAGTCGTAAGTGCTAAGAGATTGAAAGATTAAATTCATAATAATTTTGTATTAGCTTCCAAGCAATTTTTTTTATTAAATGACAATATCCATAAAACAAGAGCAGCTTTTTAATAACATCTATCATTTTATGTGTTTTGATATTACATCTTTATTTATACAGTAGTTGTGCCTTTTGAAAACCTCTAGAAAGGATTTCTTTTATTGCTTATGGTTTTCTTATCTATTAATAATTATATATGTGTGTGTCATTTCATTTTATCAGTGCATCTTAACTTTCATTTTACCACTCTCAGGCAAGATAAAACATTATAAAAATTTCAATTATACATATAACAGTGCTTATTAAAAAAAGAATGATAGATTAAAAGCTAACAATTTTATAATTAATATACATACACTTTAAAAAAAATTTTAAAAAATTTAACAATTCAAAATGTCAATATATATGTTTAATATAACAAAAGAATAAAGATTATCCTTTTTTATTTTTAATTATTGAACACTTTTATTTAAATTACAATCTGTTTGGTGATTTGTTTGTTGTAAATACTTTTAAGTTAGAATAAAATTTTAAGTTCAATGTTCAATAAATTTATATTCAATGCAATTTATTTAAATTTAGTGCATTTGATATAAATCACCAGCAATGCAATATGACACTAAAATATTTTAGGTAGGTTACCTAGTTTCTTAAATACAAAGCAGTGGGGCAGATGAAATTGCAAATATTTTTATGTCAAATTTAAAATAAGTTATCACTTCATGCATGCAGGAGGGTAGTATATATGTATTGTTTGATTACTAATTCCAATTAAATGCTTTTATTAAAATAAAATTTTAAAATTGCAGTTTAATATATTTATATTTAATATAATTTCAAATTTGATGTATTTCTTACAAATCACAGTAATGCAATATGACACCAAGATATTTTAGATAGATGATCTAATTTTTAAATCAGAGCAGTGAGCAGATGGACAAAACTATATTGTAAAATACTTGATTTACTATTTATGATTTTACTTTCAACCTTAAAAGTATTTTAGCATCATTTAAAATTGAAATAAAAACAAATCTTTGATTATAATCTTAATACTAAAAATAAAATAATAAAAGATATAAAAATGTTTTACAATCAACACTTTTATTTACTTTGCACTAAAAAATAATAATTGTTTCTTCAATCACAACTGGGGTTTTTATATTTAACTTGAAATATAAGTATAGGGATCCAGAAACTAACCAAGTTAGTCCCTTGTAACTTGATTAATTTCTGGATTCCCACTTTTATTTCAAGTTAAATCTAAAAATCTCAAGTGTGATTGAATAAAAAATTTGGTGCAAAATACATAAAAGTGTTGATTATAAAATATTTTTTATGTCATTTAAAAAGTTAATTAGAAAAAAAGGTTATAAACAGTTAAGCTGATTCCCTCCCATTAATTGATCAAATCAATCAAAGAAGCTATTATGATTGGTAAATTTATATATAAAAAAAATGAAAAATGTAATGCCTCTAACTTGCCATAGTCTTTTAAACTAGGATAAAAATATTATCGATGTAATTTTCACTTAAGAAATTACTACTAACTTAATTAATGTCTATAGTGTAATCATAAACATGACCAAAAACATGTAAAAAGTATGTATGATAACCAAGGTCACATTTCATGCTGAACAAGCACTCATTGCTTGGCCCAAATCACATTCTCTTATACATATCTTTATCATTGTTGAGTACATATAGATAATGAATTGCAACAGTTTAATTGATGTGTCAAACTTAATTCCCTCACAACTTTGACACAGACCACTTGATGATGAAAGCATTATAATAATTTTTATTAGTCATTCATTAGACAAGAGATTATCCATTTAATGAATATTTCTGTAGTGTAATTTTCACTGCATCACTCTCACGCATGGTAGGGACTGTTTTCTATCTGTTTTTAACACTTTGTAAAGGGGCGTAATCATAAACATATGCTCAAAGATATGTGAAAAAATGTATGATCCCAAGATGCACGTTTTGTGTTGAACCAGCACTCATCAATTGGCCCAGATCACTTATTAAACTGGAGTAATTCCCTATCTATATATACAAACAATGATAAAAATGTGTAAAAAAAATGTGATCAGGGCCAACTGATAAGTGCTGGTTCAGCATGAAATGTGCATCTTGGGGATCATACACCTTTTCACATCTTTGGTCATGTTTATAATTACACCTCTCCACAAGGTGTTAAAAGGGGATAGAAACCAGTCTCTATTATCTTGTGAGGTATAATGAAAATTACACTATAGAAATATTATTTATTAAGTGGATCTCTATTCTAATGAATGACTAATAAAAACTATTACTACTATATAATGTTTATTTATTTAATAATAATTTGATTATCTTTTTGATATAACAATGGCAAAAATCTGCTAAACTTGAAATTGCTAAATCTCTAATGATAAAAATGTTGTACATATTTTTTTGAAAATATTATCCTAAGTATGAATATTATAATAATTTTGCCATGAGTCATAACAGAATTTGAAAGCTGATTTAGCAATGATATAAAAAAATAATTTCAAAGCAAGATTATAATAACAATGGTAGAAATCCAAATGCTAAATACAGAATTATTAAATCAATGAATGTAATGACTGATATAGTAAATATTACAATGAATATTCATAAGAAATTTTAGATTCACATCTTTATTATGTTTTGTAAGCTGATTTGTATTCAGTTTTTGTACTGCAATTCATTTATTTTTATTAGTTTTTTTAAAACTTTTTGTATGAGTGCAAATATTAATTTTAATCATGGAATGAAAAAATTATTAAAAAATTCTTTTAAAGAAGGCTGTAAAACAGTTACCAATTTAAGTTCTCAGTACAGCCTAGCTAAATCAACAATCTACATAATTTTTTAAAAAAAGAAATTAATTAATGCTCAAGATTATGAAGTTTACATGGTGACATCACAGAGCAAATAAAAATGTTTACTAATATGAAGTAATCAAAAACAAATAAGAGATGATAGCAACAATGAAGCAATCATTTGTGAAAAAGTCAAGCAATTGTTTCAAGAAATTGTTCCTAATTCTTAGTAAAAGCGTAGATCCTATGAAGAAATTTACTGCCAAAAAAAATATGGTTAATCAAATTCAATAAAAAAAACAGATTGTGTATGATTACAAGGCATGGTGAGGATGCTAGCACAAACAGAACTGCTGCTGAATATTACTTAACAAAAAATTAGAAATTCTAAAATCAACTAAATGTGAATATTTACTAGAATATGTAGGCCTGTTCACATTTTAATTTATGCTTCTAAAAGATGAATTTTAATTTTCATTAAAATTTAACTATATAGTATGTACAGCAATTAATCTTATATCTATTTTTACATTTATATTTTTGATTGTTCCTACTTAAATGGTTTTTGGATGGCAATTAAGGTTTAACCCAGAGGCCAGCAAAGAGCCACTAGGAATAAGGTGAAAAATATATTGATGAAAAAGTGGGATTTGTAAATTATTATGGTTGTATTTGACCATTTAATTTAGTAATAGAATACATTATAAGCAGAGTACATATAACATTGAAATTCCCTATAAAACAAAGAAAAAAAAATATTTTGAAATTAATGAGATTCTAATAATGCAGCACAAAGTTAATCTAATTTTGAAAAATAATTTGAAAGTTTCAGTTGTAAACAATTTTTCAAGCTCACATTATTTTTTATAATATTAATATTGGAGATTTTCTATTAAATAAAAAAAAAGTAAATAAAATAAAAATCTAATGAATTTTTATTAAGAATTTTGAAAATATGGGATTTGCCAATGTCAGTGTAATTTAAAAACTTTGCCAATATTTAAATTCGGCCAATAAACTAGACAATAGGTTCTTATGCGATGGCAGTCAAACAGGATTTACAAATTATAAATTTTTTAAAAAATGTGTGTAAGTAAGAGCCACATATAACTTGCAAACTACAAGTTGCTAATCCCTGGTCTAGACTATGAGCTTGAAATGAAATACCTCTACATACATGAATTTTAATGTAAGCATTATAATGATCAGGTGATATAATGAACGAGCTACTGGAATCAATAAATTTATTATACCATGATTTGACAGTAGTTAGAATGTACATATGCATAATATACATATATTAAAATTACTATACACATATATTGTAACAGTACCAATTCAATTGTAGTTCAAAAAAGATTCATAGTCAAAAAAGCTTAATAATAGACTATTAGACTGATTAGTAAATTTTTTATGTTGTCATGTGTGTTTGTGAACATATTTAATATAAATGCATCAATTTAAAAAATTAAAAGAAAATCAGTCTATAGAATTAATCATACCATTAATTAATTTGTAAAACAAATGCATTTTGTAAAAGTATAATGAGTAAAATGATAACACATAATGTAAGAAAAGAAAAATAAATTAGTTAAGTTTTAATGCATGCAAATGAATATGAATTGCAAAAATTTATGTATTTTGTGACTGTTCAGATTTGCTTTCTGTAAGGGATTTAAAAGAAATAATTTGCCTTTTTAAATTTAATGGCAATTATCTTTTTCATATGTATGTGGTCATGTATATCGGTTGTATGAAATAGATTGGATAGCTAAAGGGAGCCAATCCCCTATAATCACATCTAACCTTCAGTGATATAAAGTAAACCGTATTTAAATATTGTTAAAAATTATGAAGCATTAAATTTTAAAAAGCTGAAAAAGAAATTTCAAAGTTCAATCCTAATTTTCTTTTATCGCTTTTTCTTTCTAGTCAGCATTAAAAAAAGTATAATTATTTGCAAAATAATTATCGTAAAGTAAAATTTAAAAAAAAACCATCCTGATATAATTTAATACAGACTTCTTTTTTTTTTTTAATGTGTCAAAGCGTCGGCGGCACAGACTTAATTATGTGTTGTGTTAAAAACATGTTATTAGGACATGACATATAAATAAGTCTGGAAAATGATAGTGACCTAATCCTGAATTTAAAAAAAACAGCCCAGATTGATTCCATGAAGACAAGTCAATAGTTAAATTACTTTCTCTCAAAATAACTTCAAATAGCTGTGCTTGCTGACTACTTTCAAGTACTTTTTCCAATACTCCATCCATCTCAGCAATTATGAAATTAATTAGCAAAATATTTACCATGAATGACTAGAAAATTGAAAGCAGGCAAGTCAAAGGATCTGGAACTATAGAGTTGTATCCACAAACATTAAAATTGTGTAGAATGTAACATGACCAGTTTTTAAAAAAAAAAAACACGCTGCAAAAAAAGTGGACTGTGTTCTAAGACATACTGTATATCTTCCTCTAGTGGGGTACATCTACAATGCTTATCATCACTTATCCGAAGAGGATAATCACTATCAGAATTGGATTAACAAAGACTATTGTTAAAGATATGCACATATATACCAAGTTTACACTCTCTATAAAAACCATGATTTTAAAACATTTTTATTATCTAGTAGGAACATTCTTTATATTTAACTATAGGCCTTAAGTATAATTGTTTATGTTTATTTGAGTCAACATTTTTTTTTTTACTTCTTTTATATGTGATAATGGGAACTGAATAAGCAATATTTTATATTTATTTAGTGTAAATAAATAATTTTTTTATTAACCAATTTAGTTTGTTTTTACTTTTTTAATTCATTCCAAACATAGCCTTTAATATACTTCTAATCCTGAGAAATCATATAATCCATTGGGGATAACAGAATTCCATTAAAATAATGATGATCAATGACCGTAAAATATCCGGAAGTAATCTTTCTATTTTAGAGAGATTGGGACCTATAAAATAATTTTAAATTGAATCTAAACAAAGAAATTATTTTGGGATCATTATACTTAACCATTTCTGATAAAAATTATTTTGATCATCAGAGTTTGGTTACATATATTTGATTTTGTTAATCATGTCTTATTTGAATTTATATTACCTCCACTTTCTTACCATTACATTTGGCACCCAAAATGGAACTCATATAGTTCCTCATTTTTGTTCAATTTTACTTCTGAACAATCACATATTCTGATGCTACAAAAAAAGAAATCGAAACTACACATGGTTGTAGACAAAATTTTACAATAGGAAGTGATAGAAGATTCTAAAACTAATTGTTCTGGACCCCATGGATGAAAGCTCAAATAAAATAAAAAAAGCTTATTATAAGTGATCAATTAGGAAATTGTGTTAGTAATAAAACTAAGAATCTTGCAAATGAGTGCTGGAGTTCATTATCTAAGCAAACTTACAAGATTTTGCCCATTAAACTAAAAGAAAATAATGGTGCAAAGTGTGATGATGAGCATGATCTTGATACACAAAAGAAAAATAAAGCAAAGATTTATATTGGGGTTGCCAAGCAATGCTATCTGGATATGAATAGTAATATTGTTTGAATGACAATGCAAATGAGAAAACTGTGATAAACAAAAACTAAAAATGAGCATTAAAGAAAAGGATGATGAAAAAGAATAGAAAATTAAAGACAGAAGTGTTCTGCCATTTAATACAAAGAAAAAAGATAAATAATGCAAGAAAATTGAAAATGATAAAACAAACTAATAGCAACTTAAATATAAATCAAATTTCACTACTAGTGCTGAGGCTAAAAAAAAAAAAAGTAGAAGAGTGAAAAAAAAGCAAACAGAATAAAGAGAATGTTAGATTTCTCATGTCACCTCAAATAATGATATCAGTAGCAATGAAGAAATACCTGGAGAGAAATAAACTTTGATTTCATGGGAATGAAAGATAACCTATTCTCTAACAATCTAGATCTGTTTAAAATATAAATAATGTAAGGAGAAAAAAATTATCAAATTTTAAAATAAAATTCAAAATAAGGGGCAGTTCCAAAATGACTATTAAAATATCAAATTTAGACAAATTATTTGCAAAATGAGAAATTAACTGCTTGCTAGAATGTAAAAGTGACTTGTAAAATTGGTAATACTCATAAATAAATATAAAGCTTATGATCAGAGCAAGAGAAAGGAATAATTATGTTAAATTCTGCAGAGATGGGGAGAAATTTTACTGGTGAAGTTTGTTTAGATATTATTTATGTGAAAGTTTGAGATGTTGGTATATTAGATGTGATATGTTGGATTAATCCCATCATCTCACAAATACACAACTCAATACTTGAGAAACTAAAGGTGCAAGTTTGATTCCCATGCTAATATTGTCACTGGTCAAACCAGCAATACTTGTATCGAGCAATTACTAACCTGTGTTTTCTATTTGTATTCCTAACAAGTTGTATTTGAAAAGTTTAAATAAAAGTTTAAAATTTTCTATACATTCAACATTTACTGATAGATAAGGAAATAGTCCAATATATTCTAATATACAACCATCACAAATCTTCATAGAAATAATATCTAAACAAACTTTAACAGTAAATTTTTTTCTCACTTCTATTCCTTTTCTCTACTCTGATCACATACTTTATATTTATTTACACTATTTATTTATGAATATTACCAATTTTATAAATCACTTTTACATTCTAGCAAGCAGTTAATTTCTCATTTTGCAATGAATGTCTAAATTTGATATTTTAATAGTCACTTCGGAATTGTCCCTCATTTTATATTTTATTTTAAAATTTGATATTTTTTTCTCTTTACATTATTTATCTTTCAATCAGATCCAGATCGTTAGAGAATAGGCTGTCTCTCATTCCCATAAAATCAAAGTTTATTTCTCTCCAGGCATTTCTTTATTGCAATTACTAACCTGTGTTGTCTAATTACTAACAAATTCTTTGTATATGAAAAGTTTAAATAAAGTTTAAAATTTTCTATACATTCAACATTTACTGATAAATGATGGAAATAGTCCAATATATCACATTGTTTACATGTTTCAACTGCTAGTAATGGATGAATATTTAGTCATGTGCTTGAGGCACTGTGCCGTCATGTGTCTCCTTGCTATATATCCCAGTGCTGTATCAACACATTTTTCAAGTAGTCTACTCACACACCTGTAAGACTCAGAAAAAAGCAAGATGCAACCCCAAATGATGGATTTATCACATCCAAGATGCAAAAAAAAGTGCTTCATATAATATATTTAGTTATTTGTGTATTATGGATAGTTGAACAGTATTAAAACTGAGATAATCCTTCTAATGTTCATTTTTCACTGTAAATCTTAATGACTTATAGCTGAATTTTTTATGAATCCTAGCATTGAAAAATCCTAATTATTCTTTTGATAATTTAAGGTCAATCAAATCTCTGAATAGTGAAATCATTGACATATGTATTATGTTCATTTACATATTGTTATATTGTCAAGATGCTATTCATACAAATTAGTAAAACTAAATGTTGCTAACAGTTAGAGAAACAAGCTAAAGTTAAATTTCTCAAAAGACAAAGAAATGAGAAATGAAATGGTATGACCCTATTCCATTGTCTTATTTTTAAAGAGAAGAGAATTGTAACAGAATCGATTTGATTACAATTTTAATTAATTGTATTTTAAAGCTGCATGGTGAAAAAAGCATAATAAAAGACTGATAATTGATTAGTAAATTTTTTATATTGCTGTATATGTGTGTACATTGAATATATGTTTAATATAAATTTCACTGATTTAAAAAATGAAAAGAAAATCAGCATAGAGTTAATTACACTATTAAGTAATTGATAAAAAAAAAATGTATTTTGTAAAATTATAATTAGTAAAATATAACATAAGGAAAAAAAGAAAAAATAGTTAATTTAGTTAAGTTTTATTACATGCAAATGAATTTGAATTGCAAAAATATACTATATTTTATGATTGCTCAGATTTGCCTTTTGAATAGGTTTCAAGAAATATTTTTCCTTTTTCTTATAGTAAACTGAATGGCAAATCTGAATACATTGTTAAAAATTATGACTATACAAGTACTGGTAAAAAAAATGTACAGAAAATATAACAGCTAATCACTTTTTATCTAATTTCTGGAGTTTTCATCTGCTTCAATTAAGGTTCTTGAAGTGAATGCAACTGATTGTCAACATTAGCTATAGAATGACTTAATGCTGCTCCAATCCCAAAATCTGATCATCAAAGTATTAAAGTTAAAAAAGCTGGAGAAGGAATTTCAAAATTTGATCATAATTTTTCTATTTCTCTTGCTAATAGTCAGCATTTAAAAAAAAATATTTCATAATTATTTGTAAAATTACTGTAATGTAAAATTAAAAATAGTTTGTAAAATTATATTAACCACATTTGAACATGTTTCACAAGCATTGCTCATTCTTAACATTTATAATTTTTATTTTATATTAGCAGGAAAACCCAATGTGAATTATGTTATGATTTTTCCTTTTTTCCTCTCCATTCGAAAAGGTACTGCTTTGATTATTTATGATACAATTTGAATTTTTTATTCATTTTTATCTAAATATATATATATATTTTCTCTCTCTCTATTTGATTTTATCTAAATAATAACATGTTTTTTTTTTCTCTCTCTCTCTGATTATTTGATTAAGATTGCATTAAATTTTTAGATGGAAAAAATAATTTTGATATAAATTCAAGCATTAGCAATTCTTTTCTAATTTCTAGGTCGATAGTTTCCAAAAACACTTTATTATTTAGAAATTCTAATTTATATATTATTGGAAAATATTTTTTTTAACAGTAAAAAAAAAAAAAGGATAAGCAACCTGTGCTTATAAAAGCTAGTGGTATACTAGGCTCTTCATCCTGAAAACTTCTAATGATGCCAGCCTGAATTTTTCTTATCACATAAATAGTTAAGTTTTGTATACTTTTTTGTTTACTTTTCATATATAAAATTTTTTATAAATATTATTTAGAAATATGCAAAAAAAAAAGTGAAATTGAAAAATTATATAAAGTCATAAATTATTTCTATGATAACAATTCATATAAAAATTAGTCCTATATATATATAAATCAAGCCAAGTTGTAAATTGCTTATTTTTATGATAGCAATAAATATATAAAATTAGTTCTATGTATATATAGATTAGTGCAATATAAAATTCACAGCTACATAGTATTCAATAAATTCACTGGTCACAATGCAGTGTAACTATAATTACTCAAAATTAGAAAAAAGAGGATTCAAATAATGGATTTGTGCAGATAGCTGTAATGGTTATGTGTGCCATAAAGAGCTTTCCATTGGTAAAAAAGCAATTTCTTATGCTAGCCAGTATCTGGATAGTCAAGATGTGCTTTCAATAGTTTTATAACATTCATAAATAGTCATGTCTGTCTAAAAAAAGAGTATGAAAGTATTTTAGGTGTATAAAGAGATGATCACACAGGAAAAATATTCAAGAGACTGTTTTAGTTCTAATCAATAAAAATCAAAATAGGCAATACATCTCTTCAAACACCACCTTATTTATCTTCTTCAGAAATATTGATCGATGTGCCAACTCCATCCAACAACTTTTTTTGTACTTGCTTCAATTTTGTGATCAGAAGAGAATACATCATGAATAGTTCTGATGGGTAAATTATATCTGCATTTTTATTTATATGTTTATTCTTTCCTGCATAGTTACAGTAACATTTTAATATTTGTAAGCAATCATTTTATAGTAATCACTTGATTTTGCATTTTAGGTTGATTCTACCTAACAAAATTAAATCTTTTTCACAATGCAAAAGACAAATAATAAAAGAGGATTATTGTTATTAATATTTTACATTGTACTTAATCTTCTAAACTTTTTCTCTTTAGATACATTCATATATAGAATCTGAGCCATTTACAATCTGAAGACTTATTCATCTGTTACTTCCTCTTCATTCAAAATAAGCAAACCCCTGTAAAGAAATATTTCTTATGGAGTTTCTTGAAAAAACAAAAGGTATCAATCACTACATTTTGTGACATTTGAAATTAATGGATTGTTACAGATAAGTCATATTATATGACAATGTATTGAAAATGTTATAAGGAATATAATAAACCTGTTAATAAAAAAAAAATAATTTAAATTTATATATTAAAATTTTGAAAAACTATAAAAATACCAATTTTAAAAAATGTTAATTTTTTTCATTTGAAAGTTTAATGACTATATTTTTTTCAACTTTATTACATTCTTTGATATTTCATCTTTTGGTTAATATAAACTAGACAATGTTTCCATAATGCTAATTGAAGTTATCTTAAAAATTGTATTGTATACCATTTCTCCAAAAATTCAATATGGTATTTTTTTATCTGAACAGATTAAATCTGATAATTAAATCTGGATAAAAATGTTTGGTTAAAAAACATATCGATATAAATTAATGCAGACTCAATTATGTATTAAGTATTTAAAATGTGTTATGAAGACATAAGATATAAATAGATCTAAAAAATGATAATAATTTAATTCTGATTTTAAAAGCAATGCAGATTGATTACATGAAGGAAAGTCAATACTTAAATTAATTTCCCTCAGAATAATGTTGAATAGTTGTACTTTGCTGTTTTAAAAAATTTTTCAATACTCCAGCCATCTCAGCAATTATGATATTATCTAGCAAATGATTATTTATCATACAACTGAAAGCACACTAGTCAATAGATCTGGAATTATGCAGCTGTATCCAGAGACAAACAATAAAGTTGCAGATTGCTAAGTGGCCTGCTTTAAAGAAAACCATGCAGTATGGAAAGAAATGGATTTTGCCATAAGACCTACCATATATATATCTCTACATTGTCTACCATCAACAATACTCAAAGATGATAATCACAATCAACATTGTATTAATAAAGACTATTTTTCAACATGAGTGCATATATATTATTCTTCCACTCTATAAAAACCATGGTTTTAAAACATTTTTATTATCTGGGTTATGCTTATTCAATTCAATATTTTATATTTTTTATTATTATTTACTTCTTTTATATTATGGTAGTTAAAGCAATGATTTTGTATTTTATTTACAAAGTTATTTTTTTTTATTAACCAATTTAGTTTGTTTTTGCTTTTCAAACTCATTCCACAAGTAATCCTTTAATATATGCCTAATCTTGAGAAACCATGCAATCTACTGAAGGCATGCAGGGATAATGAAATTATAATAATATATGATGATGATCAGCAACAGTAAAATATCCACAAGTAACCTTTCTATTTAAGAGAGATTGGAGGAACCTAAAGATTCATTTTAAATTAAATCTAAGCAAAGAAATTAAAAATACTTTTGAAATCATTATACTTAATCTTCCATGATAAGATTATTTTGATCATTATCATCAGAGTATTGATTATATATGTAGAATACTTTTCATTTTGTTAATCATTTCTTATTTGAATTTATATTATTCCCACTATATTATAGCTATAACATTCAGGAAGATATTTAAATACAAGATTCAATAATAATAATAACAACAGTATAGTAAGTCAGAATTATGTTTTATTGGGTAATATTTAGTCACATAATTTCTAATTAATTGTAAATATTCAATGTGTCAATAATAAATATATTATACATATACGTACATGTAGATACTAAAGTAATGTATGGTATGTCCTCATTTATTATTAAACTTACGAATATAAAATTTAAAAAATCATACATATTTCAATGAAAATAATTTATTTATCAAAACAATATCAATTATTTAATAAGAAAATACATTGATGACAAATAAATGTATGCAGCAATGGAAATCTATAAGAAAAATTCATATTTATTCTTAAATTTGCAGGTGCAAGTGCGTGTTACATAAAATAAAAAAAATAATACATTTCTCACTTAAAAATGTACATTAAAACTAAGAAAATAAGCAAAAAATAATTTATGCTGGTAGATGTTTTATAGCAAATCAATTTTGTGAGGTAAAATGCAAATCCATAAGAAATAAAATTCCAAAAATAAACCCTTTCGTGGAAATAAACCTGTTAAACAAAAGCAAACACAAATTGAAAACCAAAACACAGTCCATGCACAAAATATAATCAAATAATAGACACATCTTTTCCATGAACACCATAACACTGAAATAAATTATCTTTAGGAGTTTTTCATTCTCTTCTTACTCATTGCAGAAAATTACATTGGTCACAAATCTCAACATTACTATAGACAAGCAAGAGATTGTTTTGGCTTAAAAATATTAATGCTATCTTTTCACCATGTTCTATTTGATAATAAAATTCCTTGGACATTTTCATACAAATAGCACAGGTAAACAGAATTAATAATGGCTATATTAAAATGGTAAAGCTCTACCCATTGGCACCATCCTTGGTGTGGTATAAAAATATTGAAACATAATTTTAAAAATATAAACAATGTTTTTCATTATTCCCCCCAAAAAATTACTTTTTGGCTCACATCTCCATTTGATTTGGTAAGAAATTCCTTACACTTAAAGCACCTATTGCTGTGGAATACCTTTTGGTTTTATTTAGAATTTATGCATGGTCTTGTGTTTTATTTCATGCATATTTTATGCTTGTTTTTATTTGGAGGTCTTGCTACTGTGAATGGTTTTACTTTTAAAATGATATTTCTTATGGATTGTATTCAGTCTCATATTTGCTATCTAATGCTTTTACTTAAACCTCCTATTGCCAATGACTCCCTTTTGCTTATTTTTATTTCATATACATTTTGTATGTGGAGTACTTTTAGTTTTATTTAATACATATTTTACAGCAAAATATATTACTTTCTTCATTATATTAAATATACACTTATCTCTGTAAATTCAACAATAAATGTGAAAATTATAAATTCAAGAATAAATATGTATGAATTTGCATTTCTGCATGTTTTATTTAGCATCAATATATTTTCTTGATAAATACTTGATATTGTTTTGGTAAATTAATTGTTTTTGTTGCAAAATATATGAATTTTTTTATTTCATTTAATATATTCTTGCTGTTATAAATTCAAGAATACTCCATTTTGTTTTATTTTTCTTTTATTCAATAATAAATATTATGGAGATCAATTAAGAAGATAGACTGTATACTATATTAGCACTTACATGCGTGAGCATTTTTATGTAATATTATATTAAGCAAATAAAATAATTATCTAATATTTATTGCAATGTTTATAATGGAAGAAAAATCTTATGTATTTTATATATATGATTGTCATTATATAATATGAATGTAATTGATTTTATATTTTATAAAATATTTGTTTTAAAGTGAAATTAATTTGTTCAAATGTGCCAATAAACAATTTTATGCATTCATGTTTTTGTCTGTATTTTTGGAAAAAAATAGCAAGATAAAAAGAATATTATTATATTATAAAATTAAAATAATTACTGTGAAAAAAATAATGGCAGTGATGTATTAAATTTAAAACTTTAGAGAATCTGCTGAATAATCCACAGTTGTCAAGTGTCTTTATATATCACCTTTGATAAAAATGAGCAATTGGAGAAATAATAAAAGTGAAATTTGTAATTTAATGAAGAAAAGTGAAATTTGTAATTTAATGAAGGGTTTCTCCATTTACAAAAATATTTGTTTAAAATATTTATTTACTTTATCATCATGTAACACGACAATAAGACTTGAAAATCATATAAAATGTTTCTCTTTATTTAAATTTGTCACAGAAAAAAACATTATCATAAAATAATTATGAAATAAACCAAATTGGATAATATAACTAATTTAATTCTTAAGTGGATGCCCAAACTAAATATTTAGCAAAAACATAAAATAAAAAAATTCAATATAAAACACATTTTCTATATTTAAAAGAAAGAAATGTGTGCTTTATATTGAATTATATAGTCAAAAGCACACTTAGCATTGTAGGATATTATATATAATATTTTTTTTCTTTTAAACAGAGATATAAAATTATTAAATTAAAAAGATATTAATTTTTTTAAAAAAATAAACTCATCAAGGTTAGAATCATAATTTATTTTATTACAAATAGATAAATATGAATTAATCAAACCAAGGTTTGTTGATTTTGTTTTCTATATTATGTGTGCATGCACAAGAAAATAGCTCATCGTGAGTACCTATACCTAACTTATTAAGTCTTTTTAAATCATGCTAGCCTCTATAATTGGTCTGTGAGTAAATATTGATTTATTTTCCAAACTATTTAAAAAAGTATTTTTGTTGTGATTAAATTTTTTTTAAATAATATATATTATAATGAAAAATTTTTTTTTTGTTTTTAAAAACCCTTTTATTTTAGAAATTCTGCTTGTGGCCAAATCTTGTAACAAATTTTTAATATACTTCTATCAAATAAATTTTCTTCAAATTTTATATATTTATTAGATACTGATGAAAATGCAATATTTCAGCATTATCCAGCTGATTGATCATTCTAATACTGTTGGCAGGGAGAATTTCAATCTGCACTGACATCAGTTTAGTAAGCTTTTAGTGGTGCACAATAAATGGCAATAAGATTTTTTTTTTAATACGCTATCATTGAATTTCATGTTTAATTCATTAAAAAATATTTGCTGTTAGTTGAAAATGGAATGAAAAAGAAATGAAGGATGAAATCTTAATTTCTTTTCATTGTATAACTAAAATGGTAATCATCTGAAATCCGGGCACGGCCGCTTGGGGCATTGATGCTATACAAAAATCAATCAAATATAACGTTACCAGGCCACCACAACTTTTTTTTTTATAGAACACATTTTTTTTTTGATTAAACAAATTTTTTATTTCATTTACAACATGATTTCTCTTTTATTAAACAATTTTTTATATTCATTTTCGTTGTTTTTTTTAACCTGATATTTTTCTTTATCCAACAAATTTTGGTAATTTAATTTTTTGAATTATAAAACTTTGGACTGTTTCACGATGAAACAACTTGTTTTAACCCCACAGAAAAAATATAATGGGATAATTATTTGGAACTTGTTTCGACTTTCTTCTTTTTTTTTTTGTTTGACACTAAATTGTTTTTCTTCTTATTAAATCAAAACTAACTTTTGTGTTGTTGGGGGTTCAAAAATTATTTTGAAATCCCCACCCTCAGATCAATAATTGTAACATAAAGTAAATAATTTTACTTTTTTTTAAACAACTTTTTTTCACTTTTATTTATATTTCGTTTGAATTAGCCTTTTTTTTTGCTTCTACAATAAACAGCTTTTGGGGGGGGCTTTCATACTGTTATTATTAACAAAAAGTAAACAAAAATAGTCATTTATTTGAACCCCACTTGTTTTAATCCTGATGAAAAAATATAATGCAATTATTTGGGTATTATTTGGAATTTATTCAACCTTTTTTTTGGGGGGGGTTGGCCAAATTATTTTTCTTCTTATTAAATAAAAAGTAACTTTTGTGTTTTTTGGGGGATAAAAAATTGTTTTAAAACACCCACCCCCACACTCGGAAAAAGAATTGTAATAAAAAGTCAATAATTTACTTTTTTTTTTTTAAACAACTTTTTCTCACTTTTTACTTTTTTTATTTATATTTCGTTTGAATTACCTTTTTTTTTTTGGCCTTCTACAATAAACTGCTTGGGGGGAGGGGTTCATTCCTTGTTATTATTAACAAAGAGTCAACAAAAATAGTCATTTGTTTTAACCCCGCTGCAAAAAATATAATCCAAATACTTGTCAATTTCTAATGAAATGAAAAAAAAAAGGAGACAAACTTTGGACTTTTTAAAATTATTTATTATTTTATTGCTGTAATAAAAAGTGGACATTATGTGCCTGAAAAAAGGACACAATCTCACACACTTTCTGTACTCGGCAATTCTGAAAATTTGAAAAAATGCACGTTTTTCTCAGACCTTTTATTGGTCTCTTATATTTTCCATGCTGAAATGTGACTTAGCGCATGAGCTTTGTCGAAGCGTGTTCGAACATACACTTTGCCAATTTTTTACATATTAACATTTTTTAGGGAAGGGTGGGAACCATATGACAATTATTAGTAATTAACAACATTATTTAAATATAAATGACATTACTCTATTACGGAGATTTGAAAAGTTGTACCGACGTGAAATTCAAACACCCTCAAGCAATACAGTAATCAGCTATGAATAGAACAAATATGCGTAAATAGTTTCGAAGCACAAAACAGGCCATAATATTTTTGTGCAATGTCATGTAAAGCGGCCTGCCATAATGGGTTAATACAATATTAAATGTTGTATTAGCCATAAGGTCGGCTGTAGAAACGGCATTTTTATGTGTTTTGGCACATAAACAACGCCCCAAGCGGCCATGCCCGGATTTCAGATGATTACCACTAAATCTTTTTTTTTAAAAAAAATGTTGCTTTCATAAACAAAAAATATATCTTGTAAACAATTTCTAATGTCTGTGAATTTCATTTCAAAATACTACAAATACGATATTGCTTAGAAAATATCTGAATACTAAAAAATAATATATATAAAAAATATTTTTAAAATAACACTTTTATTAAATTAATGAGTAATAGTGCATTATTACTAATCAACTTAAATAAAAATATTTTTTTGTGAAATATTTTCTTATATATATATTTAACCAAAAATAAAGAGCAAATAATTAGTTCAATATCTAATATATTGACACATCCATTTTAGCAGAATGAGTGAAACCTACAAATCTAAGAGCAAAACTCTAAAAGCTATTTAAAATCAATGTATATGCAATGAATAAATAGATTTAATAGACTATTTTACTAGAGTTTAAGTACAGTCCATGCATGTATATTCTAGTACAAAATAATAATATTTTGATGTGGGTGCTTTTTTTTTTTAAAAAAAAGGATATTTAAATTATGAATAAATATTAGTTTAAAGATTAGAAATTATTTGATTGTATTGATTTTTTTAATAAAGTAAATAATTATTGAGCATTTACATAATTGTTACATATATTATTGTTCATCTTGGATTACCCCAACGGTTACTTATTTAGTGTGAATTTAAATATTATTATGTAGTTGAGATGTGAAATACCTCTATTCTTTTACCAGCAAAAAAAAATATGTCACTAGATTTTATGGTTGAAATGGAGATATTTTTTTATATATTGTTGTACAGTCATATATATTATATAAATGCTAAATAATGAACCAATGAAGAACTATTGTAATATCTTATTAGTTTTTAAGGAAATAAATTTTAATCAATGACCCAATAAATATATTAAGACTGCTTTAACAATGCTTAATAGTAACCGATTTGTTTACTGTAAAGAATCTATGATATAATTCATGTAATTTTCAGTCTTATGTATTCTATGAAAACCTGCTTTTAAGTCATTTTTATCAATGCAATCCCTATATTGGATTGGCTAACCTCATGATCTATAAGTAAAGTGTATGGTTTTCATATATGATTCATAATGATTAATCTCTCGATATTTAAAATGTTAAATTAACTCACACAGAAACATTGGAAATGCTCTTCACTTGATAAGATAAAACTCTATAGACTAAATGGCCAAATATGGTTTTAATCATTGCCCACATGTTCATAAATTAAACAAACTTATGTGTTTGAATTGACTAACACCATCATATATGTGATATACATGATCAGATTAATGTAAATGGGCCACTACTATGATTTCTGGAATGGGAAGTTATATGTCTTCAATTTCTGGTGATAACTAATGTCTTAATGTAATTGATATGAAATTAATTGTTTTTTTGTTTATATATACAAGTGTAACCTCTGATTTTGTTGATTGGTCTCCTTTGAGATTGATGTGTTCTTCTGAAAGATAAATTTTATAGAGAGAAGTTGCCTACACTGAACATATATAATTAACAGTATGAAATATTAATGCCATGGAACTGAATGAATGTGTAAATCATAATAAACAAACAAGATTAAAATTTAAATGATCTATTTGCATAAAATGTCAATTCTGTCATAGCAAAAAATAGTTTTGAATGATCCTTATAAATGTGTAATCTGAAAAGATTGGAATAGTTTTTCTTTAACCTACAAATAAATTAGTTCATATAAAATTTGAAAGATAAAAATAATAGGTTTTCTATTCTATCGTGTCAGCCACATGATGGTGCTATTTTAGGTCAATTCCTAGAAATATATCATTTCAGCGACCTCACCCAACCTTAGAGGCTTCTTTCTATGATAAAACACAGAAAGAGTCATACACCAAATCTTTTAAAAACTTGTTTTTTATTTTTTTGCCACCAAAATGAAACATATATCAAAATAGATTTCCAACGTTTCGACTATTTCTTTATTTTTTTCTATAGTCTTTTTCAAGGAACTAAAAATATATAAAAAGGAGAAAGAAAAAAAATTCATAACAATTTTTAAAAACAAACAAAAATAAAAATCCTGTCACATACACATACTATTTTGGAAAATATATTCTTTACTTACTATGATTTCTTTTCCCAACAGCTTCCAACTTTACATTTTGCCTAAATGAACATTTTATTGTTACAAAATATAATTTTTTATTATTATCTTATCTTCAATTAACACATTTCTACATTCCTTTCTTGTTAAAAACAAAAACATTCTATTAAATTTCATAAAAAAAAAAAAAAAAGGAATTTCCCTCTCTTCTCTTTTCCTTTACATTATAATATTCTATTCAGAACAGGATTTAACATCTTTATGTATAAACTTTCCTTTTCAAATCTTTCTTTTTGTTTAATTATACATTCTAAAGGGGTAATCTTAAAATTGACATGACCAAATTTTTCTTTATGTAAATATATTGCTGAATTTCTATCTGACAAATGTTGTTTTAATCTAGTTTTTAAAAAATTCTTTGTATTACCCACATAAGATATATCTTTACCATTATATTTTAAACAATCCATACATTTTATACAATAAACAGCTTGCATTATATTTGAAAAATCAACAAAATCTCCTTTATTAATTAAATTATATAAATTACTTTTTTTCTTGTATACAGGATAAATACTAAAACCATATCTTTTATTAAATCCATGAAACAAATTTTTTATCTTTTTAAATATAAAATTTTGAACCTTAAAACCTATAAAAAATGTATCATCAACAAAATTTTTCTTTAATTTTTCTCCATTTTTTATTTTATTTAAATTGTTATTTGAAAAAATTTTTAATACAACATCCCAAGGGTAATCATTTAATAAACATTCTTTTTTTATAATATTTAATTCTTTATTTAACAAATTTTTATTAGAACAAATTTGTTAAATAAAGAATTAAATATTATAAAAAAAGAATGTTTATTAAATGATTACCCTTGGGATGTTGTATTAAAAAATTTTTCAAATAACAATTTAAATAAAATAAAAAATGGAGAAAAATTAAAGAAAAATTTTGGTGATGATACATTTTTTATAGGTTTTAAGGTTCAAAATTTTATTTTTAAAAAGATAAAAAATTTGTTTCATGGATTTAATAAAAGATATGGTTTTAGTATTTATCCTGTATACAAGAAAAAAAGTAATTTATATAATTTAATTAATAAAGGAGATTTTGTTGATTTTTCAAATATAATGCAAGCTGTTTATTGTATAAAATGTATGGATTGTTTAAAATATAATGGTAAAGATATATCTTATGTGGGTAATACAAAGAATTTTTTAAAAACTAGATTAAAACAACATGTCAGATAGAAATTCAGCAATATATTTACATAAAGAAAAATTTGGTCATGTCAATTTTAAGATTACCCCTTTAGAATGTATAATTAAACAAAAAGAAAGATTTGAAAAGGAAAGTTTATACATAAAGATGTTAAATCCTGTTCTGAATAGAATATTATAATGTAAAGGAAAAGAGAAGAGAGGGAAATTCTTTTTTTTTTTTTTTTTATGAAATTTAATAGAATGTTTTTGTTTTTAACAAGAAAGGAATGTAGAAATGTGTTAATTGAAGATAAGATAATAATAAAAAATTATATTTTGTAACAATAAAATGTTCATTTAGGCAAAATGTAAAGTTGGAAGCTGTTGGGAAAAGAAATCATAGTAAGTAAAGAATATATTTTCCAAAATAGTATGTGTATGTGACAGGATTTTTATTTTTGTTTGTTTTTAAAAATTGTTATGAATTTTTTTTTTTTTCTCCTTTTTATATATTTTTAGTTCCTTGAAAAAGACTATAGAAAAAAATAAAGAAATAGTCGAAGCGTTGGAAATCTATTTTGATATATGTTTCATTTTGGTGGCAAAAAAATAAAAAACAAGTTTTTAAAAGATTTGGTGTATGTTATAATTATTTTTTAAAAGTATTTTGACCACTTTTAATAAAGAATCTAAGGTGAAAGAGTTTATTTTTATTTACAGAAAGAATCCTCACGGCAGGTTGGACGATGGCCTCAGCCAATCTAAGAGGCTTCTTTCTATGATAAAACACAGAAAGAGTCCCTGCCGGATAGCCACTAGTGGCTTTTATTGTATGCTAAAAGCACAGACAAATGCCTTTATTGGCTGCCATAGTTGGTTGTGTTATTAACTTTCTCATAATGCTAGAATGTCTATTTCTCTATACTTTCGTGTGAGAGTGTGTGGATTTTAGCCTGTCATAATTATTTTAAATTTCATTACAAAGCTATTTTTTTTCAAGTGCTCTAACCTACTGTCACATTGTAAGTTTATTAACAATGTAGTGAAGGTTCCATTACGAATGTGTGACCCTCAGAAACTGCTTTTAAGAGTGCGGCACAGCAGTATTTCGATGAGCACGTGAAAAGTAACGTTTGCACGAGAATTCGTCCGTGACAAGTTACTTTTTATATATACACACAAACAAAAACCCAGTGTCTGATTATTAATTACTGTCAAAAAAAAAAAGAAAAGTAGTCGGATATTATTTTTACATTTAGTATTTAAATAATATTACTTTTTATATCTACACACTAACAAAACAACCCAGTTTCTGATTAATTACTGTCAAAAAAAAGCAAATTAGTCGGTTATCATTTTTAAATTGAGTATTTAATTTTTAAATTGAGTATTTAAATGACGGTCCTTTTTATATATACACACTAATAAAAAGAATCCACTTTCTGATTAATTACTGTCCAAAAAAAAGCAAATTAGTTGGATATCATTTTTAAATTTAGTGAGAATTTTTAAATGTTCTGGGTAAATTTAATAATGTAGAATTGCGTATTATTTTCTATTAAAAAAAGATCATAACTTTTTATATATACACACAAAGAAAAACAATCCACTTTCTGATTAATTGCAGTCAATACCAAAAAAAAAAAAAATTAGCTGGGTATCATTTTTAAATTTAGTATTTAAATAATATTACTTTTGATATCTACACACTAACAAAAACAACCCATTTTCTGATTAATTACTGTCAAAAAAAAGCAAATTATTCGGGTATCATTTTTAAATATAGTATTTAAATAACAGTACTTTTTATATATACACACCAACAAAAAGAACCCAGTTTCTGATTAATTACAATCGAAAAAAAGCAAATTAGTTGGGTATCATTTTTTAATTTAGCATGAATTTAGAAATTTTGTGTAAACTGGAAAATGTATAATTGCGTATTATTTTCTATTAAAAAATACCGTAACTTTTTATAGATACACACAAACAAAAAAAAACCATCTTATGATTAATTTCTGTCAAAAAAACCTAAATTATTCGGGTATCATTTTTAAATTTATGTGAATTATTAAATTTTGTTTAAATAGTAATATAATTTCCTATTAAAAAACTAAAACCGATATTTATATAGAATCACAGGCCCGGCCCAGAATCATAATATGTGTTTTTGATTAGCATCAATGCCATCAAACAGCTGACATGATAGAATAGAAAACAATCAAATAATAAAATAAATTTGAAGTTGAGAAATTACCTTTCTTAAAATGAATAGAAAAGGTTAAAGCAAACATAGATATGATAGAGGATCACCAGTATATTTGCATTCTTTGGAGACAGGTCATGAGTTGGAGAGAGAGGATGTTAGAATAATAAGTTTTGCAAATAGTAGAAGAGATAGAAAGATAAGGGAGGCAATTTTAATAAAAGAAATAAAGCCAAATATTAATAGGGGGAATGGTTTAAGGACAATTTTAGTATAAAGATGAAGAGAAATAGTAAAGTATAAAGTTATGGATAGTTAGTATGTTTGATGTACAATAGAGGGAGCTATATTATTATAAAAAAGAGTAAGGAAGTAGAAAGGATTATGGGATAAAAAAATGGAGGAAGTAAAGGAATGAGAAATAAGGTAAAAATTTAAATTTAAATTATAAATAGGTAGGGTTAGATAAAAAATAGGATAAAAATAGAATTAAAAGATATATAAATAAGGAGTGAAGAAGGTAGAGATAAAATTAGATAAAAAAATAAGATATTATAATTGGGTAAAAGTTAATGAAGGTTGGAGATATTTATAGTAATATAAAAATTTAAAAGTAAAATAAGAAATGGAAGAATTGAAATAAATTATGATATAAAGAGATTTACTAGTAATATGAAAGTAATTATATATTTAATTATGTTTTGATTTATAACAGTTAAAAAATGTTATAGTAAGATTATGTAAAAAAGAAAAATTTAATAATGGGTTGGGTAAGGTAAAATAATTAATTGTAAGATTATAAAATAAAAATATATATTGGATAGAAGTTAATATAATAGTAAAGGATGAAAAGTGATTTATTAATATAATAGAAAGGGTATAAAAATAAATATATCAGTAATAATAATAAATAATAAGAAGTAAAAATAATAATAGTAAAATAAAAATAAAATATTAATGTTAAAAGGATTAAATTATTGAATATAATATAATGTAAAAATAGTTAAATTGTAAAATTATATGTGATGTGATGTATTATGGCTTCTCCTTAAATGAAGTCAAGAATATCTCCGCAATTATGCCCAGATAAACCTGTTAGCCACTTTATTGTACATTCCCCACTCTAAATTTGCCCAAAATCTGCTCTATCCCATTTCCACAACATAATCTTTGTCAACTCTATAACCTTTATATCTAAATCCCCCTTATTTTTTCCCAAACCCAGCATAAAAACCAATAATTCACTTTCTGTATAATCACTCTTTTCATATTTATTTTTCCACAACTTCATTATAAATTTATAAAATATGATTGTATTTATGTAATGTTTAAATTTGTAGATCTGACGAAGACTGCTGGGAACAGTCGAAACTGTTATCAAATTAATAAATATATTTTGCTAAAAGTGTAAAAGAGTGGAGGTTTGATGTTATATACTGTGTAAAATGAATAGAGCAATATAAAAAAATGAATACAATATTACTTTTTATGTAATGTTAAATTCATTGGTGTAAGAAATCAAGAGATTTACGATATTGTTTTATTATTTTCAAATGTTTGATTTAATACATTAACAAATTTATTTTAAATTTTAGAGTCAGTATCTTTTATAATGAGTTCATGCTTACTGGGGGCATATGTCTAATGAAAACATTAGATAAAAAAAGAGAACTATATGCCCAATTATTAGATTATAGATATGATAGACAGACAAATCAAAGTTAGAAATGGATATTACAAATTTAGATAAAGAATAAAATAAATGAAATTTATATCTAATCCATACTTATTATAGTAAAAAAAAAAGCCTTGGACAAATATTTGAGAAATCTAAGATAGAAATTTCCAGATATAAATAACCTTAATATAGATTAATCTAACATACATTTGAGATATATATATTGATTCTCCTTATTTGACATTCTGATTTTTATTTAAGGAGAATACACTTGTAGGGATTTTGCTCATTATTATCTTTGTTACATTACACATAATTTTGCAATAACAATACGTGCATGTAATAAACCCTACATACCCATACACTCAGTTACACATACCCATACACTGTACTATTATCTTTCTCTACATCCTATTGTTAATACATATTAGTTTCACAAAAATGGAATTTACTGAAGTCCATTATGCAATTTTTTTCATATAAATTATAATAAATAAAAATATATACTAACATAATTGCATCTCATGGTATACAACAACATATGTATGCATGAATATGTATATAAATTGAGAGGAAAAATAAAGACAAACAATTTTTTTTTATATTTATTTTAAAAATATGCTAGAATAACAGTTAAATATTAAATAATAATTTTTGAATGTAAAATTATAAACTATAATTTTGAATAAAACATTTAAAAAGGTATATTTAATGTTTTCTTCTGATTTTGATCATTAAAAAAAAGAGAAATTTAAAACAAGCATGTTTTTATGTTACAATAGATATACTGGTAATTATAATATTCCACTATCTATTTCAATTAGATTAAGAATTTTTTTTTTTAAATTAAAGCTTGTATAATATATTTTGATAAAATACTTCCAAATTATTTTTGAAAGGATTATGGTTGATCTGAAAGAAGTCATTAACTTTTTTCAGTCATGATAAAGAATTTATATCAATGCGTGTTTTTTTTTAAATTCCACCACAGAGTATAAAAGATCATTAAGGAAGATAAGTTATACAACATTATCATTATGAAGTTATAACTGAAGACAAGTAGAGCTGCTGCTAATGTCACAATGGTAGCTTGAATTGAAATGGAAGCAAGGGTCGGCTTTTTTGTTTCATGGCCGATATATATATATCAGACAGCATGCCTGAAGTCTACCAAATTCTAGTGACAGAATGTCAACAGTTAGCAGATTTATACCCTTTTCTGAAGATGTCAAAAAGCCAGTCTACTTTTTTTATAATGGACCAGCTTACCAAGAGATTCCAGTAAATAGCCAGTTTACGGAAAAAAATATTGTGCTATAGTTGATATAGTTTTATCTAATATGAAAAGCACAAATGAAGTTATAATAGTCATATATATTATATAGTATGCATAAAGGAGATATACTTCAGGAACAGATATTAGTTGGTGAGTAGAAAAATAATTTGTTGAAATGTTATTGTAAATATTTAACTTCGCAGTTATAATCTCTAATTTAAAAGTTTAAAAATAAATAAATTTTGGCTTCGATTATACATCTCAAAAGAGAAGATTCATTCAAAAAAGATTTCAAAATTTAAAAAAAAATAAACTCGGAATCTTTCTTATTGTAAATGAAAAAAAGGCTGAATTTTAAAGGAACTTTCCAAACTGGATCTAGTGATTTTTTGTCAAAAAAGAAAAAAAATTTTAATTACTATTAGAAATACTGCAGTTAATACATAACTTTGGTTTGTAGAGGGATAATAATAATACACACAACCATGTGTGAGTATATATATTTTCAACATGGAATTAATTATGTCTTGTGAAACTATAATATGGTTTAATAAATTTATTTTTGACAAATAAAATATCCTAGGGTATAAATGTCGTGTGTACATGTATTTCCATGTGTACACACATATATGTTAAAATTAATCATTTATGTATTATTAAAATAAATCAATTCTTTGACAATTCAAAGATGTTAATTTTAAATTATTATAGAGCACATCTGTGCTTATGTAGATGTGTCATATAAACATGTATATATGTTAAAATCAGTCATACTTTATGAATTATTAAAATGAATATTTTATAAGCCTATGACAAATTGAATATATTTATTTATATTATACAGGCACATCTGTGTGCTGATATGTTTTAAATAAATCTATTGAGATATTTGTAAATCATAATATAATTGTTTATTTTTTTTTGTATTCTAATCAAAATCAGAATGCTAAATTTATAACATACTTAATAGACCATTTAATTTTGTTATTGTTATTAATAAATTTATATTTCATTAAGTTATTCCAGTGAATTCATTCAATCCTAAAATAGGTTTCAAATATTATGTTGGCATTATCTCTTGCACATAGTAAGTTATAGAGCTCTTGTTCACAGTGCTGAATTTGTGTATAACGGTCAGTTATATAGATTGGAGTTTATGTGTAGTGTTTTTGGATATCCAGATGACTTGATTTTTCTATAATCCTGGTTAGCACAAAAGAATATCCTTTAATTAATGTCCAGGCACCATATTTTACTTTGCATTTATTATTCCTTTAGAAATTAAATTTATAGTTGGCCAGTACATTAATGATACTAAATGGCCAGAGGTTATTGATGATGATCAGCATGTTTTAGTACCCTAGTATTATTTTTTTAATTGTTATCATCATATGGATTAGTAATTAAGTTTGTGCATCCAAATTATTGTTAATGTAATCTGCCCCAAGCTTGGCAAGGGCTAATCCAGTCATAAGGTTGACAGATAATTTTTTTATTGTTGATCATTCATGAAGATGACTGATTATTGTTCTCTGTAATGCTGGGTAAACTTATAATTAATTCTTTGCTCTCTCATGCTCATATTCATTATAATTTTATATTTAAATTAGATGTGTCACTAACTTGGGGATGAGATAATTTTCCATCATTCCGGGTGACTCAAAACTCTTATAAATGGGTACCCAACTGTGGGACCAATGATGGTCAACTACTAGTGGCCATTACTACAAAATCACCAATCAACTTGATCTCAAATTTAATCACATCTGAGAAAGAAAAAAGTGTGCATTTTATGCAAAATATTTTAAAAAATTGTTGTGAAATATGTGCCAAAAGTATTGATGATTATAAATTATAAAATAATAGTTTTAATGTACATTTAAGTTCATTTTTACAGATGAATAGAAAATCTGATTTTTGGAAATTGAATTGGTTTTTTGACTGTTGGAGTTTGTTAGCTATATTTCCAGTTTTTATGATGGCTAAGGGTTTTGTCATTGGCTTGAGGATACGTTTTCATGCGATTCCAAGAAGTGTTCTATCTCAGGCATTGCTACAGTCATTTTCATATTTCCTTTTATTATGGTGCAGTTAATAGTCCTGCCATGAACTCTAACCTCTAAGTCTCCAAGAAAAGAAGCAAGGCATAGTACTGTATTTACTGGCCACTAAGACTCAAAGGAGAAGATAGGGCTTTACAAAGATTTTTGCATTTGTTTTTTATCACAGGTTGTAGTAGCTTATATTGTCTAACTAAGGTAGCTTTCTTGGTTGTCAAGCTGCATTGTGACTGAATTTCTTTATTTATCTCAGGTTTGCAGGCCATTATTCATTCTGTTAGCTCGCAGATGCCTGTCACATTTCTAAAAAAAATTGATGAGTACAGTTTGAGTTATGAACTTTATGTTAATCATATATATATATTATGTAAATAGTTAGGTTGGCGCTTCTTTTTCCCATGAGGAGGAATATGAGACAATTGTGTATCTCATGTCATACAACATAATAGTGTGTGCACAAATATATATATAAGTTGAGAAAAAGTAGAAATGAACACAAACAATTTTTTATATTTATTTCTTAAAAAATTTTACACTGGAATAAAAGTTAAAGATTAAATAATAATTTTTGAATATAAAATTATTATAAACTATAGTTTTAAATCAAACATTTAAAAAGTCTATTCAATGTTTCCTACTGATTTTGATCATTAAAAAATAAGAGAAAATAAAACAAGCTTATGTTTATGTTACAATAGATATATTGGTAATTATAAAATTCCATCATCTATTTCAATAAGATTAAGAATTTTTTTTAATTAAAGCATGTATAACATATTTTGATGAAATCCTACAAAGTTGTTCAGTCAAGATAAAGAAAGAATTTTTCACTGGTATTTTAAATCCCACCACTGAGTATGAAAAGTGAATGTAATAGATCATTAGGGGCACAACAGCTTTACAGCATTATCATTATGAAGTTATAACTGAAGGCAAGTAGAGCTATTGATATCACAATAGTAGAATACAAATTTACATGGAAGCAAGAACCAGCTTTTTTATTTCATAACCGATATTTATGTGTATTACATGACTTGCCGGAAGTCTACCAAATTATAGTAACTGAATGTCAAGAGTTACCATATTTATAGCCTTTCATAAAGATGTCAATAAACCAGTCTACTGTTTTACAATGGATCAATTTACCAAGAGATTCCAGTAAATAGCTAGCATACTGAATTAAGCATTGTGCTATAGTTGATATATATGCAGTTTTATCTAATATAAAAGGAAGCACAAATGAAGTTATAATAACCATATATATTATATAGTATGTATACAGGAGGTATACTTCACAAAAAGATATTAGTTGGTAAATAGAAAAATAATTTGTTGAAATATTATTTTATATAATTAACTTTGCAATTAAAATCTCTAATTTACAAGTTTAAAAGTAAATAAGTTTTGGCTTAAATTATATATCACAAAACAGAGGATTCATTCATAACAGATTTATTATGAAATTACAAAAAAAACAAAACTCGGAAATCTTTTTTATTGTAAATGAAGAAACAAAACCCTGAATTTTAAAAGAACTTTCCAAACTGAATCTAGCGATTTTTTGTTTAAAAAAAAAAAAAAAACTTTCACTTACCATTACAAATAATACACTTAGATTTGTAAGAGAATAATAACAATACACACAAACATGTGCAGTTTATGTACGTTTTCAACGTGGAATTAATTATGTCTTGTTAAACTTTAATATGGTTTAATAAGTTTATTATTTTTGACAAATGAAATATCCTAGGATATAAAGGTCAATGTGTACACACATATATGTTAAAATTAATCACTTATGTATCATTAAAATGTACCAATTCTTTATGACAATTCAAAGATGTTAACTTTAAATTATTATACAGCATATCTGTGCTTATATAGATATGTCATGTAAACATATATATGTTAAAATGTCATAGGCACATCTATATGCAGTTACATAAGTTTATGTAAACCTATTGAAATATTTGCAAATCACAATGTGATAACTTATTTTTTTTGTATTCTAATCAAAATCAGAATGCTGAATTTATAGCATACTTAACATATCTTAATTTAATTTTATTATTGTTATTAATAAATTTATATTTCATTAAGTTGTTCTAGTGAATTCATTCAGTCAAAAATAGATTTGAAATATTATAAACTATAATATGTTGCTATTATATCTTGCTCACAGTAACAATTATAGAGCTCTTGCTCATAGAGCTGGATTCGTGTATAACAGTCAGGTATACAGATTGAAGTTTATGTGTAGTGTTTTTGGACATCCAGAATGATTTGATTATTTTTTTGTAATCCTGGTTGTCACAAAGGGATATCTTTTAAAGTCCAGGCACTATATTTTACTTTGCATTTCATTTTATTTTTTTAGAAATTAACTTTATAATTGGCCAGTAAATTAATGGTACTAAATGGCCAGAGATCATTGATGATGATCAGCATGTTTTAATATCACAGCATTATTTATTAATTGTTATAATCTTATGGATTAGCACTTAAGTTTGTGCATCCAAATTATTGTTTATGTAATCTTCTTCAAGCTTGGCAAGGTTTAAATAATTAGCCTGGTCAATAATGGACTACTTCCAAATCCAGTCACAAGATTGACTGTTGACTTAGTTATTATTATTCTCTGTAATGCTGATGAACTCATAGTTAGTCTTTGTTTTTGCTGATCTCTTATTCTCTCATGCTCATCATTATATTATATTCATTATATTTTGTATTAATTGGGATTGTTGATGATGACATTCCATCATCCCAGGTTCATTCCGGTTCTGTGTATCATTACAATACCAACAGCAATACAAATACATATATATATTATTAATATTTATAAATAAAAAGCCTTTTTCAACACATAGTTTTGTGCCCTTTTCAAATGTTAGTCATCTATTTTAATGTTAATAAATTATTGTAAATAGAATGCTATTTAGAATTCTATGATGGAAATAAAATAATAGCAATAACAACATAAACATGAATAAACAGGATAAAATTATGCTATAGAGATTCAATAAAATTTCAAAGAATTGACTATATAACATAACAATATACAGAATAAATAAAACTTGTCCTATACAACTTTATACATAACCTTATATAATTTTACCACTCATTTTTAATTGACCAGTTATTAACTAAATTTATTCAAGTTTTATAAATATTAATACAATTATTTAAGTTATGTTACATATATTTTATATATTTGTCTTCTTTTTGGATTTTTAAAGTAATTTAAGGGTTTAATATTTTTGTAGCATAGTATTTTACGTCAATAAGTTAAGTAGTGAATGTAAAAAGCAATTTATTATCTCATTTAGTAATTGCATTGGAGTTCTTTATCTTTTACCTCAAATAGTTTTCTGTATGACCATAGTAATTCATATTGCCATGATCACAATTAATTTTATATATGATTCCTTTCTTGTACTTTATTTCAACTCTTAATTTATAATTACCTACTAATTTTTCTAGACTATTACTATTTGATCATCCAATATTTATAAGTTTATCAATATAAATTTTAAAGATTCTAATACTGAATAATCTTTTCTTTTTTAAATGTTCAAAGTGTTAGTTGACAAAGATTACTAGGATAATCGAAAATGCTCCTAAATGGATAAAATTTTTAATTATCTAATTACTGTATTTATAAATATTCAATTATATAATTATGTATATTGCTTTGAAAAAATACAGACATCGAATAATAATGATAATATAATGTGTTTTTTATTCATATATTATAAATCTTGGGATAATATGATAGAAACAATAATTCAAATAAGAAATGGATTAAATTTTCATATTATCTCAAAATGTATAATATATTAATAAAAACAAAAATTATACTGATTAACATATAAATATTGAATGATCAAATAGTAAGCCTAAAAAAATTAATAGGTAATTATAAGTTAAAAGATGATATAGAATACAAAAAATGAATTTTATATAAAATTAATTGTGATCATTACTATGGTCATACAGAGAAATAGTTAAATAGAGGTAAGAGTTAAAGAACATAATACAATTAAAGTGTTATTTTATCTCTACTTTATACATTAATTACTTAATTTATGGACATAACATAGAGATGAAAAAAAAGACTAATATATGAAACAATTACATTAAGCACAACATAAATAATTGTATGAATATTTATAAAACTTCAATAAATTTAGTTAACAATTTAATTGGTATAAATTAAAAATGAATAGAAAATTATATAAGATAATATATATAAAGTTATATAGGCGATGTTTTATTTATTTTGTATATTGCTGTGTTATATAATCAATTCTTAGAATTTTTCATTGAATCTGTATCATAGTTTTAATCTATTTTATTCATGTTTTATTTTATTATTGTTATTTTATTTCTTTCATAAAATACTAGATAGTGTTCTATCTGCAATAATTGGTTAACATTAAAATAAATGCTTAACATTTGAAAAGGGCACAAAACCATGTGCTGAAAAACTTTTTATTTTTAATATATATATATAACTAAGCAACAAGTAACTGAAGCTTCCAATGAGTTATATACTTATAATTTGGAGAATTTATGCTATATAACTCATTGGAAGTTTTGGTTACTTCCTGTTCAGTCAATATAAACTGAGTTATTTATTATTTATATAATATATATATATAGCCATTGCATACATTTATTTCCATAGGCATGTGAGTGTTTTGAAGATACAGGAAGTTTAGATTGGTGGAATAATATTAAATATATTACTGAATTATTCTTAACTCTAAAAAATGTATACCCAAGAAAATCTTGAAAACAAAGAGTGTCCCTCTCCTCATTAAAAACTCTTAAGATTTAAGCCAAAATATTATTGAAAACAAAAATATTAAATTGAATATAAAATAACAAACTATTAGTTTTAATATTTATTAGATATATTTTGGAACTTAAGCTATAGAGGATTACATGCAAATGAGTAGTATATCATTTACTGTCTCCTCTTCCAACTGATCAAAGCCCAGATATTCTTACTAGTAACTCTAAAACCAGCATTATCAAAAATAGGTTACCTAGTAGTCCTAGTAGTCAAAAGGAAATGATCTTCAAATATGAAAGTTAACTGCAAATAATAAACAAAAAATATATATGATATAAAATATAACAAGCTACTTGATATTGATTTACCAACCAATATAAAGTATTTTACATTTCTTTGTGTTTTTTTCTCTTACTGACTTCAGTCATTTAAGTTACTATAGGCCTAATTATCAAGAGTTGTCATATTATCAATCATCTATCTGTATTAATCACAACAACAGGATTTTGTTTGTGTTAGTCCATTTTCCACCCTTTCACCATAGACATAACAACTCTGATTACAATCTTTTATTCTTTTTTATACCTAAGCCCTTAAGGCAAATATAATAGACTGGGAATCCTTAGTTAAAATCTTTGCATGAGGCAATACAATCAATAATAAATCAATTTGAAATTGGATTTGGGACAAAAATTTATACTTGGTGAAGTTAGGCAGCCCTGCCTACACTAAAAGTAAAATCTAAAAAAAGTAATATAAAAATAGTCTTATTTTCCCAATCTGGTTAGGTAATAGTAAAGCAGGAAGTAATTGTAACAATCAAGCAATATAATAACACCATTATGCTTTTTTACACTTTTTCTCAAAAAAAAATTTTTTTTTTCTGTTTAAAAATAGGGTTATTGCATTAAATGAGCAATAGTGAGAGTGAAAATATTAAGTAATCAATCAAGTAAGTAAAATATTAAATAGTCAAGTAAGTAACTTGGATTATAATTTTCTTTTAAATATAGATACATACAATGTGTTGTTTTTGTTTAATGTAAATTCTTTGGGAACTAAACAAAAAAAGGCAGTTATCTAATGAGTTGTTAAATATGGATATTTAATAGAACAGATAGATAGTTATAAGCTTTAGAAGTGAAAAGCCACTGTATAGTACTGGATTTATATTATGTTTAATGAGATATATTCTTGGAATTCCTAAATGCATCAATGAAAGGCTAATGACATTAAAACATTTTTATATGATTGTATCTGTGCTCATTTTATAACTATAGAGTACAAAGAAAGTTTTTTTTTTCCTTGCTAAATAACAGTAATATATCAATACCATTAAAAGACTAAATGAGGCTTTAATATACAAATTGGCAAAAAGAAAAAAATTTTTTTTTCCTTGCTAAATAACAGTAATATATCAATACCATTAAAAGATTAAATGAGGCTTCAATATACAAATTGGCAGAAGTCTGACTCCATAAATTACTAGAAATACTATTAGTGAATTTTTGCACAACTTATCAATTGGCTAAACAAATATTTTTAGGCAGAAAAATTATAAAAAATTTAGATGCATTCTTGCTTAAAGTAATGGTGTGTAATAGATTACATTTTAATTAGAAGTCAGAATGCAAATGAAATTAATAAACAAAGATTTAACAAATGCAGATTTTTGAACAGATCATAGCTTACTATATTCCAAGACTAAAATTAAAGTTGCATTAGAAATTATATCCTATTTCAATCATATTTATATAAAATGTAAAGTTCATTCTTTAGATGTCAGCTAACATTATACTAAATTTTATCAGCTATTTATTATACATAAAAATTGTCAATTTCAATTTCCAAGATTGTCATTTTACTGAGATATCAAATTTGCTAAAAAAATTCACTAAAAAAATACTTGAATGGCTCTCTGATAATGATTCTATTATTAGTGACTAACTTTAAAAAAACATGGCATTTACTGCTTCACACTTAATAAATAGAATGTGAAATGCATAAGCAATACAGAGATTTAATAACTAAAGTTCAATAACTGAAAAAAAAAAGGGTGTGATTTAATGAATTAAACTGCAAAGAAAATATAGTCATTCAACAAGTGTGAACATTAAATCTTTTTTGATGCATTCAAAATAATATATGGATATAAAAAATTATATCATAATTTTATTAAATCCATGAAAGATACTTTTTTATATAGAAGGAATATTTTGATCACTTTTTGAATAATGATACAAAAATAAAAATGATGACTTATATTCCTTCTATCTACTAAGCCTCAAAACATTGGGATTATTTTTAGAATATATGGGTCAAAAAAGTTGTGCCATCTGATTTTAAAGATGGTTTTATTGTTTCAATTTACAAAAAATAAAGGGAATAGAAAAAACTGTAATAATTACTGTGGAATATCATAGTTATCCACTATAGCAAACAATATTTACATGGATTTTTTTTTTAAAAAATACAGTTTCCAGTCACTAATGAATGATTGTTGGCACCAAGCAAATATTTTTTAAAAAAAACAGAAACGAAAGTGTAATTTATATATTGCTTTTATTAATTGGGTCAAAGCATTTGACTCAATTAATCAAAATCAAAAAGATTTGTGGCAATGTGTTGTAGGTACATTAAAATTATTACTACTGATGAAAAACCTGAGCTTTTAAATTTAAAACATATTTAAACAGTGATAAATAATGGCTCCAATTTTGTTTTCCATTTTTATAATAGTAGTCTTTAGGAGTTTATATACAGCTTCAAGAAATAGATAAAAAGATAATACAGATTTGATAGGGGAATGTTTAATTTAAAGCAATTAAAATTAAAAATAAGAATTTTATCTTTTTAGTTGAACTATTTTTGATAGATTATTAGGCAAAAATCAGACATTGAGATATAACATGGAAGCCATTGAATTTAACAAAAGGTAGAATATTTTATCATAGTAATAGAACTTTTATACATAAACACCTTCCTAAAGTATTTTTATATTGGACTATTTCCATCATCTAATATGTGTGTTGAATGTCTTTAGAAAAGTTTAATTTTAGTTAAATATTCCAAATGCATTCAAGTTAGTAATATCACAGCAAACAGGTTAGTATATGCACTAACTGTTAGTAATATCACAGCAAACAGTTAATGCATATACTAACCTGTTTGCTGTGATATTACTAACATTTGTTTGCTGTGATATTACTAACAGTTGGTGCATATACTAACCTGTTTGCTGTGATATTACTAACATTTGTTTGCTGTGATATTACTAACAGTTGGTGCATATACTAACCTGTTTGCTGTGATATTACTAACTTGAATGCATTTGGAATATTTAACTAAAATTAAACTTTTCTAAAGACATTCAACACACATATTAGATTATGGAAATAATCCAATATAAAAATACAGCTAGAACACCATCATCACAAACCTTCAGAAAAACACCTTCCTAAAGTATTTCAAGTTAAACTTGAGACAGATCTCATTCACATTATAAAAATCTCAAAAAAATACATGAGATATGATGTTTATTGCTTCAAATGGAAAGATGTGGCATATAGATCTACAGAAGTTAAAAATCATATTATAAAATGCTAAAACATATTAAAAGACCAGTATATAAGTAGAAGTATTTCAGTTTCTCATATACTGCAAAACTTATATTTTTTTATTCATTGCCTCTCTTTCTTTGGATTTTTTTGTTGTTGTTGGGCTTAAAAAAAGCCATAGTCATTTTTGAGTGATTGAAAATGAAATGAATTTATCAAGAAAATCTGGAGACCATTTCTACTCATTCATTAATGTAATTCATCAATCCAAAATTCCTTTCACTCCAATCATTGTTATAAACATTTCTTTAATAAGCTATTCAGTTTCTTATATTTCTTCATTATCATGTTTTTGGGATGATGAATGCAAGAAGCCACAAAGAATTAAATCTTTGGCATAAGTTTAAGTTAAGTAAGTTCAAGCTGTTTCAATCACCCATACTCAAACTTTATTAAATAAATAGTAGTTAAATGCCCTGGATAACGATATCTGAATTATTCCAAGAATTTGCTAGGTATAGTAATGATCATTTAAAAAAATATAAGTTTATGTAGAACAACATCTAGCATAATAAATGCCTCAAGCTTTAGCCTGAATTTCCAAACACTGAACTTTTATTTATCATCAAAATTATGAAGAACTTTTATGCCCAGAATTTCCCTGCATCTGGCCACTTCCTTTTGAAAGCATTGTTGCATGTTTGTATTACTTAATCTAGAAAAATTTGCATACTTGTTTTGATATCTAATGTATAAATTACCATCCATGGTCTTCATAGTATCTTTCATTAACAATCTGGTGTGTGATCTTAACATGATAATATAAAACTATATTAATCTCTTCTATCAAATTAGTTTTGTCATCCAACACTAGATATATAAACTATGTTCACTTTAATAAAAAGAACTCTTCATACACTCTAGGCATACTATTAAGATTAATGCTTTAGAAATTTGAGATACATAAAAGTTATAGGCAATAAGTAGATATTCTTAGATAAATAATGCTAACTATATTAACTTATAAAACATTACTGTTTTTATTTTGTCTTTTTTCCCTCAATATTCTTCATAAATTTGCCTTATTTATAAACTGCAGACTACCATTGACATTCAAATCTATTATCACTTCACTATTACTACTATAGGCAAATTCCGTATCATTTTCATCCACATATTTTATTAACTTATTCTTTTTTCTTGTTTTTTAAGAAAGACAGGGGATTTAAAAACAAGACAAAACTAGTTTGGTGGTGGTATAACTATTACCTTTTCAATTTGCAGTCTAACAGACTGGGTAGTCTTATTAACATTCTTAACACAATTTCTTTTACTTTTTTCAATGAGAATTATTCTTTATCTAATAAAATGATTTATATTTGTCTTCAAAAACAGAGCTCTAACTTCATTTCAATTTTATATTCTATATGATATTAAGTTTCCCATTGTCATTTTTATTTTTAGCTTGACTTTCTAGCAAAAAACTACTACAATTTTTTTAATAATCATTATCTTTATTAAATTTCTACATATTTTCTGAGTTTAAATTTATTACAAGTTTTAGGCCTATATCCTAATTTGATGTTAAGTGAATTCATTTTTAAATATTTTATTAAATCAAAATTCACAATAGATGATATAACTAAATACTGTTCTCATAATATGATCAATTGGTATAAGTCTTTTTCTAATTCTAATTAGTTATCTTTCAATAAAAAAATCTTAATACTACCATTATAACTAATGATCATAAATTTTGTTTAATACAGAAGAAGTGCATTTATTAAAAAAAAAAATTTAACATTGTCAGCCAAAAACTAAGTTTCACCGTATAAAATCAAAAACATTTATGATATTACAACTTTTATCAGTAGTAACTCATAATAATGACTTCCACTTAATTGCTCTTCATTATAAATATGCTGTTTTTAGATTACACATGCATATATTTTCAGCAATGTGTAGTAGTGTAATTAAACATCTATTCATTAAAACAGATGCCTCTAGTAATTTTCTCAATTGAATAAAGTTATTAAATATCGTATTTGATATTTTTTAATATTTAATATTTTTGTGTTATTTAAATGATAGTATACTTAGCTCTTGTTATAAAAAGTCATAACAGGATTGATACTGTTATTTAAAAAAAAGCTCTCAAAGAAAGATAGATTGCACAGTAACATAAATATGTAATTTTATCTAAACAAATTTATTCCCAATATTTTTATCTTTCTTGATTTCATATTTAAAAATGATAAATAATTTTATTTTAAATGTAATTCAGTACATATATTAGCTCACTTGCTATTAAAGCAAGATTTATAAACTTCTCTTGTGAAATATTACTTATAAATACTTTTTAATTAAGCTTAAATTATTAACATCAATGATATGTCAATGATATAATACATTCGCAGACTAGATGCTATTGTTTCTAAAACTATAAATTGATTTGTAGAAGTCCAATGATTTTAAGTAAGATAAATGTGCTATAGTGGATTGGTATAATTCCTAGAAACAACTTAGTATATTTTATTATTTATTAAATATAATTCATTTATGATCAAAATATTTTGGAACCAGAATCCCCAATGCGCAGCAAAAACATCATACTTTAAATACAAATTAAAAATGACTAAACTGAGTAATGCATGTCTAGGATTGAAGTAGTCTTTAAACTTGCACAACCACTATGAACAAGAAAGAGAAGAATCCAATAGATAGATAAAAATGCTATTCTTATAAATTTTCATCCTTTTTTTTTTTTGTAATTCTGCAATTAGAATAGCTATCTATACTCATTTATGAATGGCTAATAATGATGCTGCTAATTATTATTGTTTTTGGATTATTTTTTTTGTTAACTTCTTTTTAATTTTATTTGTAAATGTTTAATAAATTGTGTTAGTAAAATATAATAATTAAATAAAGTTTAAAGAATTACAAATGTTAATAAAATAATAATGTCAATTTGTTGATGTTCATTTGTAAGTGGAAAGAAAATCCAATTCACTTAATAAAGAATTTCATTTAATGAAAGAAGATATTCTATCATTAACGTATAGATACTATTATCCATATTATAAATTCAGCATTTTAAATTCTGAATCCAAAAGTTTTTAGAATTTACATCTTTTTCATTAATGACTACTAACAAAATTAAGTTATTTCTAAAAACTACTTTCTATAAATTAAAATTGATGAAGTTAGTTTGTGAGAAAATTTATCAATTTAAAAGATAAGCTAAAAAAAATTATAATAACTTACTGTATATTTCAAATTAATTATTTTCTATTTAATCATACTTTTGATACTCAAGAGCCAGATGATGACAAAACACTAAGGTTATAATGGAAGTATATAACAATTTATTCCAATTGGTTAGATTGAGATTTTTTTTTCTTTAAATACCTTTTTTTATTGTCAATTTCTTAATAAAATAACAATATTTTGATCATCAGCTAGCTATACTTCTCAATAAATTTAATATGTTTTAACAGTTCCAGCTACTACTAAATAAAAATTTGATAATTGATAAGAAAGTTCAAATTGAATAAAATATTTTTTTTAAAAACTTGTAGTTTTTTATAAGACTTAGTCAAGAAAACATGATTAATTATTTAGATATGAATTTAAACATTGGGCAATGCCAAGATTTTTCTATAGTAACTAGCTCAGAATTATAATTCTTAAATAAAGATATTTTTTTTTTAATAGAAATTAAATCTGAACTAGAAATACATGGTGGAAAAAAATAAACACAAGTAATATACGGCTTTTAAATTAAAATGTTACACACTTCACAAAGTTTTGAAAACACTTTTTGTTAAACTATTTGTACATAATTAAACATTGAATAATAGCTTTTATGTGATCATTTAATTATTAAAACAAAAAAATGTAAAACATAATTATGAATATACAAATAATTAGAATATTTTCAAATTTTACTTAATATATACATATTAATTATAGTGAAACAAGTTTTTAAGCTGTTAATTTCTACCATGTTACCTGTACAATTAATGGGATGCAAAATATCTTATTAGTAGACCATTAAATACTATATATTAATCTAAAAGGAAAAAAAATATTTAATGTTAATTTAATTATATACAAATACATATATTTATATACATATATAGTAAAAACAGTAAAAAAATAAATTTTAAAAATGTTTAGACATGCAAATATAAAATACATTTAGGTGGCAGCAGTTAATAATGAATGATACATAGGCAGTGAAAAGAGAATCTGTTCACTAGATGGTTCTGTTTCATTGGTAAAATCACAGAAAATAAAAGCAGTTTAGTATATACAATAAGTAAAAATCATCGACATAAACATACATATAAATTAGATATGTACTTACAAGTTACTTTAAAACAGACAAAAGAAGTCTATATGTATATAGCAAAAACATTCATAAACAAAAATAGCAACAATATTTTTCTAAATAAATAAAGGTAAAACAATTATATTTTTTTTTTTATAAAGATCAAAATAACAGTAAGATGTTAAAAGCTAATATAAACTAATTTTTATCAAATAAATTATCCTGTAATAACAAAACGATGATTATTTTCATTGGTTATATTAAAAAAAAGGTGCATTTATATATATTCAGAGTTACTACTACAAAAGATTAGATTAATTTTGCAACTATTTTGTATAAACTGCAATGAAAAATATACTAACAGAATTTGAATATACTGATAGCCCTTTATTAAAAGTTGTGGTGATTTTTTAGATAAAATACCATAATGTATCAATTAATAATAAGTAAAAAGGCTACATTTTAGAAAAGCTCCGCAGATTCTGCAATGATATATAAAAAGTTTATGGACTTTATCTCATGACAAGGTAAAAGTATCCATGCTATTTAAATATAGTTTCTTATTAGTTGCTTTAACAATGGGAGGATAACTAGGTTAATTACATATTTCAAGACAACATAAAACTCTGTCAAATTTGTAATATGAATGAATATATTGATGTTACCATTATTAATATAGCCAAATCCAAAAGAATACAGAATACAAATATTTTCAATGTATAGAAATATACTGAAAATTTATGCACGCTATAAACTTTTCTTCCTGTATTAAGTTTTCATGGTTGCATATATAATATTCAAAATTATCAATCAAGAAATTTAAATATTTTAAGAAAACCTATATCTATGCATAAAGAATTGCCAAAAGGAAATAAAAAACAAATAATGTAGGTATAAGTATTTATTATATTGCATCAATTAATATACCATAGAATACTAACAGCATTAGAACATCAACTTTTTTTTTCTAATGTATGATATATATTCCTAATTTGAGGTGAAAGTATATATTAATATATAAATTAGTATATTTTATCCATGTGAATCTCACCAATTACAATTGCAATATTTCAGCAAATAAGGCTACAAGTTGTCATATCTCACCTTGCCTTCAAATAAGAGACTAGTCAGATTCCTTTCTTGTGATCGACCAATGCATATATAGATAAGCATACCCTATGACAAAACAGGCCAATAGGCAATGATGCTCATTGTATCTGAATGTTTTCATTTAGATTGGAAGTCTGGCAATAAATAGTCAATCTTTTTGAAAATAAGTCAGAGAACAACTGTAAAATGTTAATAACAGTGGCCTGGTTCTCCAATATAATGTCTGCTAACCAGAACAGCAGTGCTAGTTCTCCAGATTATAGCTATTTCAGCTAATAGTTACACAGTGCGGCAGGTCCACATTTAGAATTAAAAGCTCTCGAAATCAAAGCCAACTCTAGGCAAGCTGTCATTACAGTTGGAAGGGTCACCATATCTACTAGGCTGCCAAGTACAGCTGGAAGTGGGTAAAATCTATAAGGGAATGTACAGTCCCTTCTTCAACAGTTCACATTGCAATAGCTATACTTCACTAAATGATAGCAGGCTCAGTATAGCCATTGTTATTAAATTGTAAATCAAGTGTATGCTTTGTATCTATATATTAGTACATATAGATAATTACATGTGACTAATACAAGGATATATATATATGACAATCAGGGGAAAGTGCAACTGAAAGAGCTAAAAAACATAATAGAGCAATAAAAAGAAAAGATACTAAGTCTAGCCCATATAATCATTATTTAAAAACAGGGCATATAATAAATTGTAAAAAAAATATAAAGTTATGATAAAAATTTTAAAGAAAGAAAAATATAACGAAACACTGTATATACAAGAAATCATAGATAAATGCATTAATATGATCAATGGTTCAATAAAATTGGAAGGAAATGGTCACTGTTAGATAATTGGAAGCTATAATATATAAGAATGTATAGGTAGGTATATATGTATTGATAGTATAAAAACAGGAATTGTTTGTTGGGTAAGGGATAGTAGTCATAAGGTAGAAAAAAGATAATAGAATGTATAATGGATGTATATATATTAATATGGACAATGATTTGATAAAATTGGGAGGAAAATTGTCAATATTAGAAAATAAAAAGCTGTAATATATATGAATTTATATGTATTGATAGCGTAAGAGGAAAATTGTTTATTTGATGATAGATAGTAGGTATAAAAAAAAAAAAACGAATAAGACAATGTATAATGGATGTATACATATGTGTAAATTTATAAAAATAATATTTATTTTTTCATGGGTTTATTTCTAGTGGTGACCACTAACAGAGGTTGCCAAACTTTTAGATGGTGGGGGCGACTTTTTTGGTGAAAGTGTACTTGAGGGCAACTATGTTTTTTTCAGGGCTTCAAATCAGACACTAGAAAAAAAACTTATATTTTTGCTAGATCGAAAACCAACAGAAAAAATAATGGTTCAAAGGCCTGGTTTTTTTTATAATGTATTTAGGAATTGGTGTTTTTTTTATAAGGGCTTTTCAGATATTCAGAAATATTGGTGACATTTTTAGAAGATATGAACTGATAATTTTTTTTCAATACGATATGAACTGTTGAAGACATTTTATATAACTACTAATAAATTACCTCAGCTGATTCTAGTATTACAATTTGTCCATGTCACTATAAAGAATATTTATTAAATTACAATTATTAAATTACTGTATGAAGTGTTTAAAAAGTTCACAACTTATTTTAAAATTAATTTATTAGAATCCTTGTTTCTCCAAAACAAGTTATTTTCATTTTTTTCTGGGGGGGGGGGGGGCAATTAAATATTTCTAAGAATTTTAGTTCTTTTCAGCTTCTTCCAACCTGGGTTTATTTTTGAGATTGACAATAACAATAGGTGTTATGTTTAATTTCCTACTTTTAAATGAGAATAATTTTGAATTTTACTTTTTTTTATAAATCAGCTCTGAATTTATCACTATAATTTGTCAATGTTCACATCACCTTCAGAATCGACTTCCAGAGACCTTGCAGTCCACTGTGGTCGACATCTTGGCCACAGCTTCTGTAGAACATTTATTGTCACATGATTAATTTTAAAAATATCATCTTAAGAAGATTCATTTGTGAACGAAAATCGATTTGATGATATTAAATTTAATTTCCAATTGTCTATTATTTTGAGTTATGTTTAATTCGATTAATTATTTTTATTAGTAATAAATACATTATAAAATGTATGTATACTCGTTTGTGTTTGTATATATAATCGGACTCCACATAATAAGAAAAGCTTGTTTTTTAAATGTGTAAATTGACTAAAATACTTTGTAAATTTTTAGCTTCATATTTTTTTAAGTTTTTGTTTTTAAATATATATATAGAATTATCATACAATCTTTTCTTATATGTAATCAAATCCAATTTGATTACACATAGTAGTCATATTAATTTAATACTTTTTAAACAAGATTTTATTTACAAACAAGCTTAAATATTCTATTTATAATATGTGAACTAATTCTGTCAATATATATTGAAAATCATCAAAAAAAATAACTAGTTTACAATTAGCATACTAACAGCAAAAAAAAATTAGAAATAGGTTGAAAATTAATAAAAAGATATTTTATTATTTACAAAAGAATAATCCGCTTTAGTTTTGTGGTTTTTTAAGATGCAGTATAGAATATGCATGTATCTACAAATCAAAAATGTCAATACTACAAACACATCAAAATTAAAAGTTTAGCTTTATTTAATTAATGCATGAAGCTTAATAGTTTAAAAATATAAATATCTAATATAATCATGCATATTACATATTATTGACACACACACATTTATTAGTGTATTATAATTGTGAAATATGGGCAATGATAAAAACATTTAATTACAATAATCTTTGCATTTGAAAAAACATTATATAAAATTAATGAGATGACTGGATGCTAAAAATTCTCAATAAAGAATTATATAAAAAAATTAATTGGGATAAATTTTATTGAAGAATAAAGTTTAACATTCCAATTGTTTAGTCATGTATATTGAATGATAATGATCAAAAAAGCACAAACAAAAGATCATGACTCTATAAAATATTGACAGATTGTCTTCCTTGAGCTTTCTTGCTAGAACTATGCAAAAGTAGAGACTTGATAACTTTTACCACTGCATTTTTTTTATGTATAATCTTTTTTATTTTAAAAATATTAATAGTCTAGTTTTTGAAAACAATATCACTACTTTTAATATTTTAAACAATAATTCAAATACATTTTTATATTTACATCTTTTATCACTACTGTTATTATGATATCTATCTATAACAACTCTATTCAACTCCAACTATTATTATATGGAGAGAAAAACCATAGTATTTCTTTCAATCTACTATAATTAAAATTTTATAATTTTTATGTATATTAATATCAATAACAACATTCCATTTACAAAAAAATAAAAAATTGTACAATGTAAAAAAAGTAATATTACTTCCTAATTATTTAAAAAATTAATAGCAATATGATTTAATATTCATTTTATATATAGATTAAATGGAAATGCTTATGTTACTTTGAATAATTAAACTTTTAAAAAAAAATGTAAATTTTTGTCTACTTTTTTTTTTAATTTCAATTTTAATACATTTATGAAACAAATAATGTATTAATATCAAATATATTATTGTAACTGATTATAACAAAATATTTTATTACTAAATGTTTTGAAACTAAAAGATAAACAACTTTGATTTAATTCAATTTAAAAGTCTTGATTTTACAATAAATGTATGTTTGTATATATATATTATTTATTTTGAATTTATTATAAATATTACTTTCTTTGACATTGTTACTTCTCTTCCATAGCTCTTCAAATTAGTTATATTATATAAAATATTGCTTTTTAAGAATATTTTTTATTAACTATTAATAATAAAACATTGAATTTAAACTTTTTTTTCATAATTTATGATTTCAGAGTAATGAAATACACACAGAAAAATTAAACTTTAATAAATAAATTTTCATTTAGTTTATTTTCTTAAAGCAAAGAATTATACTATGTATTTTCAATTCTTCTTTATTTCTAAAATTTTGCCTATTCTAGTAGTCATTCGGAAAAACAACTACTGATGATAAATATACATTAAAAAGTAAACTAGAGTAGTCTAGTACTTTGTTTTGATATATTTGCTCTTCTTTTTCTTGCAATAACTCATCAATAAAATGATGGGAATATCTTATTATTAATCTATTGTCAGAACTATTTAGCTAAACAGATAAATTTACTTGGTATGCTACTTATAAACAAAGGCAATTGGTTAGAATAATAGTTTAGTTATAACTTATATAGAAGTTTCATAATAAAAGTGTTAAACAATAAATTATTATTCTCAAAAGATTATTAATATTTTGTTTGAAAGTATTATATAAAATAGTTGATTTTAAAAAGTTTATAATTAACCAAAATGTTTTGAAGAAATAATATTGTTTGCAGTTTAAAGCTTAGAATGTGCTCCAAAAATTGAAAAGATAAGCAAAATTTCTTTAAGAAGTATGTCAATAAAAAAAATAAACAAAAAATTTTTATTAAGCAATTTGTAATGAAGTAACATTTTTATAAATATAAAACTATAACTAATTATTTATTTATCTAGCAATGTTTTATTTGTAATAGTCATAAGGGAATCACCCTGACACATGTATTGTATGAATTTTATAAAGCTGAGGAATACTCTCACTCTAAATATCTAGTAAATAATAAAACCATTTTACATTATTACATCAATTTTAAATAATAGAAAGAAAAAAAAAACTTTTAATAATTATAAATATATTTATTTTCCACTTAAGTATTTCATGTTTGAATTCTAGTCAAAATATTAAATTGCAAATAGTATGCACTTTATAAAAATATTTCATTCTAACATAAAAATAGTTTTGTTTGCTTTGAACTTTAAGTTCAAGTTTATTAAACATAAACATTTCTCAAACTTGATAAAAAAAAATTTGAAATTCCTTTTTTTTAACAAAAATAATCATTTTTTATAATAAGGTCAGCGTGACTGCCTAGCACTTGCAGGCAGTTGCCCGGGTTGCAGGTTCGCGTCCCGGCCGATGCTATGATATTTTTTAAAAAAAATCTATTTAAATCAACTTCCTGTTGCATATACCTTTGAATTTTGTGCTACAAGATTAATACTTTAGCATAATAAATAATACACTAAAAATAAATACTACAATTTATTAGAAAGAAAATAATAATGGTAACTACTATATAATTTATCAATATAATATATAAAAGCCTATAAATATAAAAATTTATATGTAAATATAAAAAAACTTACTATTACAAAAAATTAAGCATAATTTAGAAATGATATATACATACTCAGACAAATGATATGAAATGATATATACATACTCAGACAAATGATATCAAGAAATTAAGAAAATAAAAATTATTTTATATAAATTTTAATATAATAAAAAAAAATGATTTAAATTTTGTGTTAAAAAATTGATTTAAATTTTTTGTTAAATTGTGCTTGCTAAAATGTTTATTTTTTATTTTATAAAAAATATTACTGCACTAATTTTATAATTTCTAATTAATGGAATTTTATATATATATATAACAAAATGGATATTTTAGTTAATTACATGTAAATTAATTCATATATAATTATTTACAATTTAATAACTTTATATTATTCAATACTAAAATTAAAACAATCTTTATCACCTTAACTATAACTTATAATAAGTGATTTTTTTTTTTCAGGATGTCAATCACAAGTTATTTCACAGCTGACTATCTCTAAAAACTGTAACAAACAAATATTAGCTTGGACAATGCAAATCTAAAATAATAGTAATAAAATCATATTGGCATAAGACAACTAAATATTTATTCATAGAAATAAAACTTTTTACTATTATCTGATTAAAAAAGATGTGTATGGTTTATGTATTTAAGAATCAAATGATTTATTTTTTAGTTATTTACATATGAATAAATGTCATTTCCTACTCTATATCATTATTTAAAAATGCACTTGCTGCATTACACACTTGACATAATTCCATTTCAGTAACTAGTGACTATTCTAAAACCATTAAAATAAATCAGTTATATTCAATTTTTATCCAGTCACAATTACAATGAACCTTACATATTTTATTTTAATGAATTTTAGAATAAGTGAGGTATTTATTTATTTATAAATATAATTTATTTATCTATAAATATTATTTATTCATTTATAAATGAATCAAAATGAAAATAAATTAGCCTATAATTTTACTGGTATGAAGGTTTATAAAAAATTTCAGTTTGGTTTTTACAAATATTTTAACTTCTGATATCTTTTATTAAGATATCCATTTTTAGTGCTTTTATCAGGCTTATAACCAGTAGTCATTTGTTATAGATTTAAATGAGGTATTTAATTCAGAAGAGCATCTGGAAAAAACTCAAATTTCCCTTCACAGCCAACAAACTCAATTAATAAATAATGGAATTCCTCAAATGTTTATATTTCTTCAATTTTTGACAATCAAGATTTTGCATTTATATTTGAAATTTAAATGGTGTCACTGTATGAGAGATGACCAAGATGTAAATTTATAAATAATTTATTTCAACGAAAATTAAACATTACACATACACATTACATTAACGCTAAATGCAAGTATATTTTTACATAAAAAAATTATGCTAAACATTTATTTACAACTTGACTATAAATCATTTGATTCTTTATTCATTACATCAAATCCAGTAATGATTACCAAATAGCAATACATTTACTATGACTTTATAATATTAGTTCAAATTTACAATTCTTTGGATAAAAAAATTGTACTAATCTTAATATTATCAGAAGTACCAGACTATCAAGACAAGCTTTTAGCAAATTTAGTCATATCAAAAAACAAACTAGCAATGTTATTGCAGTTTGGTATTTGTTCAAAATTCAAAATATTCCATTTTTATCATTTAATAATTAAGTTAACTTACTGCAAACAGGTGCAAACCATATCATAAATCTGGCTCCCTAAAATTCAGCAACTTTTAATAACAAAATAAAATTATGAAAGATCCTTTAAATTTCATGACTCCCAGATTTTATTGTTGAGACATGAATTAGATTTATGCAACAATTTTTATTCAATATTAAACACAAACATATTAAAAAATAAAATATATACTACAGTAAATCAAAAAACATTAAGATTATTTTTGTTGTCTGGCAAATATATGTCTTAGAAAAAAGACAATTTATACATTATTTCATCAATTTAGTAAAATATTTGTCAGTTAATCAAAAATATTTGTGGCATTGTATGATATGAAGTGTTTGTCCATATATTGCTTCAATGTGATAATATAATAGCAAGTATTACTATTGCTAGTGGAAGGCCTTAGGAAATTGAAATAAAAACTGTTCTTAAATAAAGATATATACTAACCACAGTTTTGTTTTCTATTTTACTGAGAGTGGTCTTTGTCATAAATAATAAAAAGCTTCATGAAACCAGTATTAAAACATAATACAGGTAAAATTATATTTTTAATTTGAACTGATTAATTGCAAAAATGAGGATTTCATCTTTTTGGTTTTTAGATTTATAATATATTGATTGTGCCAATTCAGATAATGATCTACACATAGTTTTTAATATTTTGAATCCCATCTATGAAGTATTTGGATTTAGTAATTAATATTCAAAAAAAAACCTTTTCAATGAATGATGGAAAAAACTTAAGTAACTTTAATTTTGAAGTTTTAGTTTGAGAAAGTAAATAATTTTAAATATCTTGTTAGCTTTTTGAAGAAAATATAGATTAAAATGTTATGGTACAACACAATTTGATAAAATATCAATTCAAAAAACAGAAAATGTCTTCACAGTAATATAACTATTCAACCATAAGTAAAATAGGATTGTTACATAAAAGCACTGAAAAAAAAAAATTAATTTAAGAATGTGGTATTAAAATTTTGGAAATGTAATGTCAAGATCTTTATTTAATGTAATGATAATGAATCAACTATCTTAAGGCAATATCTTTATTGAACTGGGCATAATAAGTGAATAAATGATAAAGGACTTCATAAAAACAATATTTCATAATGAATCTAGACATTATTTTGATAAGAGATGCAGATACCTTCTAAATTATAAAAATTACATCAAGACACTAAAAATATAACAATGAATGTCTCAAAACTAAGGATAAAATACAATGGATAGCTGTAATTAAGCAAAGTATTAATAATCTTTCAGTCAACATTATAAGTTATCAAATAATTAGACTAAAAAACTAGTATATAATATATATATTGTAATGGTCTCTGCCTCTCTCTAACCGCATTGAGCATGGCATGTGTTTTCTGAGATCGAGCAGCAGTTAAGAAATATTCGAAGGCATCCAAAATATACATTACTATAATCATACCTTTGAAAGGTTCGTTTATTGCAACCTTTACGCGCCACCTTAAGAAAGAGATTGCTCCCCTGCCTAAGGGATATGATCATGTAATAAGTAAAGAGCTATAATCTCTTATAAAAAATCAATAGAAAGTGAATGCCTAACGAATGATTCCCGATCCCGGTAAGTTTAATCCCTGACTAGCTCAATCAACTCATGATCTCGGGATGGTGGTTTGTTGCTTCGTTAACAGAAAAGGTCAAACACTAATATCATTATCAAATACACAGCACAACTCCGTACTTTAAAATTAGATATTAAATTTATTAAGCCCTCTATGATTATATAAATATTTACAAAATAATAAACACACACATAAACGATAGTAATTAAAATTCAAGTGTATAATAAATTTTAAAGTTTCATGAATGGGAAAGGAATGGTCTGAAATTCTCCCCTGCTTACACTTTAAACTCAAAACAAAATTTCTTATAAAACAATATGTATTGGCCATGATATGTACGTGTTTCATAATAATAAAAAAAAAAAAAGAGTTAGCCACGAGTTAATGATAGTAGAATCTTAAGTGTTCCATAATCTGAGTCCTGCACGTGGCGGACAATAATAATTATTTGGAACACTTTCGTACACACTTTTATTCCTTATGAAAACAATCCTGCACTTAGCGGATGGAATAAATTTACTCGGGGAACAAACTCATGCTAAACTACAATTTTAATCTTAAAAGTTCCATAATATGAGTCCTGCCCGTAGCGGACAATAATAATTATTTGGAACACTGTCTTACATACTTTTATTCCTTATAAAAACAATCCTGCACTTAGCAGATGGAATAAATTTTCTATTATTTCAAAGCGAAACACATACATCCAATGACCAAACCACCCAATTATTTCTATTTAACTATTTTGAAATATACGATATATAAATATGTCGTTACAATATATATATATCATTAAAACCAGTCAACACTTAGACAATCCCAATATCAATAATAATCAAAAATCTCAATCTGTTATCAAGGCAACTTCCTTTTAATAATAAAGGTAGAATCCCACCTTTATTTATAATCCAATATATTTATAAAGACACTAATATATATATATTTGTTTTACAAACTGACTTGTATAGTCATAGCCAAATTGATATTTAATGTTATTCTTTGTCTTTTCTCTATCTTTATTTAATTTTTTTATACTGGAATTATATTAATTTAAGCATGAATATTTGATTTAATACTTATTATACTTACAGTTATTTACAAAATTATATTTTTCAATAAATAAAAAATCTATATATATAAAGATTTAAAGATGGTCTTGCATCATTCTGTAATTATAAGAGATATTCGGGAAGTCAATAATTCTTGAAATCCATGTACATGAATTAATTAAATATTTATGATCATTCTTTCATCATGACATCAATAATGTAATCAAAACTGAGTTCTGGGGATCACTAATAATAAAAAATTGATAATTTAGACTCAAAATATTATACAGTAATTTTAAAAGATAAAATTTTAAAAAAAAACTTTTGAAATAACTTTTTTGAATGTGTGTAATGATGTAAATTTATATAAAAAAATATGCAAAAAAAAAAATCATTACAAAGATTAACAATAAATATTGTAAATAAATACTTTTCTTTATTCAATGCATTAAATTCAAATTCTTATCTTTATCATTATTGAGGGTTTACACTTGACTGGCCAGCAGTCTTCATCAGAGCTGTAATATATATATATATTGTAAATGGAGTGTTTCCTCCATTTTATAAAATTCCAATTATACTTTTAAATCATTAATTTTATATTCAATTAATTAATTAAATATTTATTTAATTTGAAATACAAACCTAGTTTATATTTCACATTATAAAATGTGATTAATGCAAACAATTTGACCAGTTTTTAATACATGCATGTGAGTAATATTTCTTATACATATTCTATATATTTAGAGAGTAAAATATGTGTTGATTATCAATAGAAAAGATGAGTTTATGAGATTATATTTTAGCTTTTGCTCAATTAGATTAACTTAATCTTTAATTTTTAAATTATTTCAAACTATATATATATTTACATATAGATTAAAAATTAAAGACAATGAACACTTAACTATGTAGCCAAGTTAAATGCTAATCCTAATTTGTGGTACAGTCATGACAATATTTAAACTATCAGAATCAGACACACTATATTAGACATTACTAAATGCGTAAAGATTTCTGCTTGGATCTTAGAATATTCAATACAAATTGAGACTACAAAATCTTGTATCTCATTTTTCCTATACTTATATAGGACTTGGAAACAATTATCAATCTTAAAACAAAATAAAGATAAACCATAATTTTAGCATTCAATACTATCTTGTTGGCTATCATTAAAGAAAATGTCTTTTTGCAGATTGCTAAAGTGACAAAATTGAGAACTAAATTCCACCTTTCATTTCTGATTATCACATAATCTACTCAGCAACTACTTTTTCATCATGCACAAAATGTTTGCCTAAAATCAGAAGTAGCAAAAGTTTTTCAGATGTTGCTAGAACATAAGGCATACTTATACACTTTACAGAGTGATATATTTTAATTTGAACTAATCAAGTACAAATGAAATTTATTGCTTAGCATAAATATTTTCTATCTTCAATATTTAATAACTAGTATAGGAGCATTTTAAAATTTAACAATTAAAATGTCAGTTGGATATTATTATCTTTATTAATGTAAGTAATAATTAACAAATTAAACTTTTATTATTTAAAAATCACCAAAAAATATACTCTTTTTTTTATAATTAGATAAATGGATTTTTTTTTTTTCAGTTGTTATTTTGATCAAAAGTGAATGAATACTTTTTAAAAATAACTAAAGTATTTTTTATATTAAATCTGAAAAATTACATCATTAAAATGAGCAGATAATTTCATTTTAATGTTTTAACAGGATTGTGTCTTTTTTTTTTTTTTTTTACAAATTATTGATTTATATAATAGCAATAAATTAAGGTTTTATGTGATTGTGATATGTAATTTTTAGTGTCAATTATTTTTAATTCATTTTATATAATTTTAACATTAATTATTGAATCTTTTAGAACATTTGCTTCTAAGAACTATTCGTTTTCAAAATATAAATCAATAAACAAAATTAATCATAATCAAGAAATAAAATAAAAAAATCTAGCACATATAGTTTTTTATAATTTTCATTAACAAATCTACAAATTATAAAAGATCTAGTTTTAAATATTTTAGTTATCTTTTAATATTAAATATATTTTATTAAAACAAATACTGTTAATACGCATCCAGATATTAGATTAATATAAAAATATATCCATTTTTTTACAATCTTTGTTTATGAAATCAAAAAAAGTTTGAGAACATCTCTGCAATATCTTTAAATAATAATTGTGTGATTCAGCCAAAATTATCAATATAATCTTAATGTTAATAACAAGCAAATGTATATATGGCTGAATCCTAAATATATATTTAGAACTTTTACCTGTGAAAATTTTTGCTTTAAAATATATATACAAAACCTCATAAAAATAGATACCTTGGTGCAAAAAAATTTTTATATAGGTGTTAGTTTTTCAAAAGTCTAGAAAAATAGTTCACAAATGATCATTGGCACTATTCCCACAAATATTAATAACTTTTTTTGATAGAAATAATATTCAAAATGATGTCTGCTAAATGTTATTATCATTCTAATCAACAAATTTACCCCAATATATTCACAACTTCTATCATACACAATCTAAAACAATTAATAATTAAACGAACTCAACTGGTCAATCTGCTATTTTTTCTGCAACCTTTGTGCAATAAATATCTACTTAAAAATACACAAGATCTAGAAATATCTAACAAGTTGTTTTAATCTGACAAAACATCATATCTCATATAGTGTAGAACCACATTTAGAGACTTATCAAAATGACTTAAGCAATATAAAATAACTAGCATTACTCAGTATATGAAATGAAGACATTCTCACATAATTTTCAGATAAATTCAATACAGAAACTATTTTGGCAAAGCCAAAGTGCCTCACAATATTTACGAATACCAGCATAGTTTATTTATGTTGAATTCTCAAAGAAAATCATATTTAAATAGAAAATTCCTGATTAATGTGACATGTCAGCTCTGAAAAAAAAAGAAGATAGTATCATAGACTCATGTCTTCTTTTAAAAAATAAGATAATTATAATAACAAAAAAAGATTTAGAGTGATATTTCAATTTGTGCACTAGTGACTATATCATTCTTGAAGTTTATCTGATATATCAAGATATATCAACATTAAAATTCTTAAAGTACTGATGCAAAAAAATCTGCAATCCCCATTTTTTATATTTGAAATCTCAAGAAATATATTATCAATAAGAATCATTAGAAAAACAATTCTTGGAATATGTACAAAGTCTCCAAAACAACATTAAGTACACATTTCATTTCTGTTCAGTTCAGGAATATACTTATTCACTTTAATGTAATTACAGTTGATAAGTACATTTAAACAAAAAAACTAACCACATTAGGGAAAAATAATTATTTAAAATCTATTTAGAATACAAACACAAAAATGAAAAAAAAAAAGATAATCTGTATACACATACATATATATTATTAAATATTTGAAACTACTGTAAATTTTATATTCTTAAAGACGATATCAAATATTGATGGAAAAAATAATTTCAAAATGGCATCTAAATCTCAATATGCTTCTGAGATTTAAAATTATTCAAAATTGTTTTGATTTTCAAACTAAGTTTCAAAATTTTTATTATTGACACCTGTGACAAAATATAAACCTTACACACGTTAACTTGGCATTATGAAATAAAAAAATTTAAAAATTAAAAAAGCTTTAGTACTAATATCAGCAAATGTGCCTTGAACATTATTTCAAGCTCTATAAGTAAAAAAGTTAAAAAAGGAAAAACATTGCTGATTCTGATTTTATTGTAAATAAAGCTTCTTGTGATAATTTTAATGAAATTTGTAAAACTGATAATGAAATGTTTTTCTTTTGTTTTATTCTAGTATTTTTCTTTGTAGCATATCAATGAAAGAAGCTTCTAAATTTATTAAAAGTGATTCCTAGACTTACATAATTTCAGCCATCACATAATCTGTTCATTATGATGAAAACTGAAAATCAGTAGTAGTAATGATAAGGATTGTTTTTAAATAATCAATTTTTCAAGAAACCCCTAATTCTTCAAGAAATAATGAATCAGTCATTGTCAATTTAATAATATTAGTCTAAATAAACTGCTTAGTGAAAAAAATACATAAAACTAATAATTGGCAAAATTCTAATTCAAAAAATTATAACATTACACATTTTATTGATTTGAATAGTAAGCATTCAAAGATGAAAATTAGCAATAGTTTCACACATTTAAAAACTAAAATTCTATCATAATATTTTTGCAAATTGTAGGATACCAACTTACCTCATTTATTAGTTTAATTAAAGATTATAATAAAACAAATGACTAGCCTGTTTTATCTTCTTTACTAATTGAGTATTTCAATGAATTAAAAAAATGAAAATCAAATCCACAATCATTTAGGCAGAAAAATATTCACCAAGCCGCAGCAATAGTTTTCTAAAAACACACTAAAAATCTTGAATTTATAAGGTTCAAGTGTATGTCTAAAAATGCAAATTCACTAATATATAGTTGTATTATATAACTTTCATCACAGTTTATTCATGTTTTCCAAGAAAATATTTTTAAATATTACACAACTTGTAAATAATCAGGGAGCCATTTGAGATTCCCATCAATGAATGCAAAATCATCTATAACATGAAACAAGGCACTTTGCTGATGAATTTCTTACTGCATATTGAAATATCAGTTTCAATTATTGTTAGCATTCATAATTTTGAACTTTTGCATTAAATTTTTCAAGTGTGATTCACTGCCATGCATAATGTGCCAAATGTATTAAAAATAATAGGTTCAGCCATTTTTGTAAAGTTAGCTTACCACCTAAATTATGAATTAATATTCTGAGATTGTTTTATTTCCTCCTTATCAACTCTACTTAACTTTTCTCCATTACATAAAGCAATATTCATCAGTTAGCACCTGATGTGTGTGAACAAATGCAGATAAACGGATTAATGGTATGCCTTCTAATGAAGGTAGTTTTTTCCTTTATTATCCAGCAGCTGATAATCATCCTTCATCATCTGACAATCTATCATTTATCTCACACGATCCAATTCAGGTATGGATAATCAACAATCTAAACAGCATTGAATTTCTTTATTTAGAAACATCCATTATCATACTTGCTCCGACATATATGTTATTTTACTTTGTATAAAATACAAAAAAAAATTCAGTTGCAGACTTAATAATGAGTAGATAAACAGAAAAAAAGACATCAAAAATAATCCCATAAATAATACTATAACTAATTCAATTATTTCTCAATTAACATTTGTATTCTTAACTCTTACCATAGAATAATACAATTAACACAGATCATAAATAATCACCTTATGGACTTATGGGTGATAATTAAGACAAAAATTTACTTTCCATTTTTCTTGTCTTTCTGGCAACTTTTTGAACACAAACTATTATTAGGAGAACAATATTCATTACATTCAAGGGATGGCAAATTAAACAATGCAAAAATATTTTTAAAATAGTTTAATGTAAAAAAAATTCTCCCTGTTATTTCAATTTCATAAATTTTATTAACTTAACAAAAATAATTTAACTTATTGTCATCTCTTAATGGTCTGCAAAGCTAAACAAATTTGTCTATGAAAATTGTTGTATATTTCTGATACTACTGTGTATGTCATTTTTAATCATATGATGAACTTACCACTGCAGGATAACCAAACTTTCTCAACTGGCAATTTTTATTGCAATCATTACTATACCTGTTCAATATAATCATTTTTTTGGTGTTTATGCTTTAAACTTATCAATTCTTGTAAGTATCCAATCAAAAATCATTTATCAATATTTCCTGTTAAACTTTCTCTGTTATAAATGTAACTCAATGAATGTGAAATGTTTTAACCAACTCAGACTCATCTTAAATTTCATTATCAAATTAACTATTATTAGCAATCTTTTAACATTGTTATATCTGCTCATTATTTGCTTAATATATCACAATTACCTCCAATAAATGTTTCCTGTACTTTAAGAACATCATAAATGATATCTGTGCCCACTGTCTCTCACTGATTTTAGTTCAAATAATCTTGACAAGTTAAGACTTTCAAAAAGAATAAACACATTTAATGTCATTTCTCATCCTGAAATCACTACTGCTTCAATTTACATCACAAACTGAAGATAACTAGCCATCTAACTGGTCAAAAAAAATCAAATGGGCATGAAGTTCATTCAAATATACCCAGACTACAAATAATTCTCCATTCATTATCCAAATTAAATTCTCAAATATCTCAAAGTGAAATTTAAATCACTTTCTCTGTCAATTCTAACTTTCCAACTGCATTATATATAATAAAATTACAAATAAAATTCATCAATTGATGCACTATTTTATACTCATAACAAATCTAATTCCATTTACATATCTGCTTTATCCAATTCAATTACTATGACTGAACAATTAGTAAATATCTTTTGTTTAAAAAAAAAAAATCTTCCTTGATATACCTTCAATGGATGATCTGATATTAATTATGTTTGAAGATATGCACTAAAATATGTTTTTCTATATCATGATTTTAAAAAAAAAACTGATTAAGCTAATCCTGTCAAAGTTCAAAGTTTTCTAAGTCATATCATGTTATAAAAAATCAAATTTTTTTTTTTAGTAAAATAGCCAATTTATTTTGTTTAAAATAAACAAGTGCACAGCTTCAATGCTTGTCAAATATCCATTATATATCAACAATTGTTTTAGATATTTGCAACTATATAATAGATAAATGTATTTAGCTAAAAAAAAAAAAAACTATATGCATTTATTTACAATTTTTCACATTTGAATATTATTTGTGATCTACCTAAACCATTCTTTAATTCAACAGTAAAATTAAAATTCAGAAAGACTTTTTTTTTGCCTTATCTTGATATTAAAGATCAGACTTTTTTATTCCCTTATCATCATTTTCAGCCATTATTGATTCAGTGTATAATGAAGGTCTCTCGAAGTTTAATCCAGTTTGTCCAATCTCTAGCAACTCTTCTCTACACCACACAAGCAAATTTCCTTAATCCATCCATCCATCTCACATGTGATCTCTTTCTAGATCTTTTACAATATCTTAGGATCCAGCTTAAGATTTCAACTATCCATCTATTATCATCTTTTCTGGAAATATATATAGTCCAACTCCATTTCAGTCTCTTAATTTTTTCAATGATGTCAGTAACATCTGTTTGTTCTCTCAATTATGTATTTCATTTTCAAGCTGTTGTGTTTGGCTGAATTGCAGATTTCAGACCCAAACCAACAATAATATCAAAAAAATATGAATACTAACAAAGTTAATATGTATAATTTATTAGAACAAATATACATAAATATTATAACAGTAATAAATACAATTTTACGTATAACTTAGTTAATAATGAGCTGGTCATGCCTGAATAACTGAACTTAATTCCATCTGTACATATTAGCTTACCTCGTGAGTTCTAGTCAACTTTTCCGGCTGCACTGGGCAGCTTGTCTCGAGTTGGCCGTAGTCGTAGCAGCTTCCAGTCCTATTGTAGACTTGCCTCACTGCATAGATGTATCAGTAATGACTATAAGAGAAACATCTTCACAGTTAAAAGTAATTTCAATTGAGAGCACATTCAGTCATTCAGATTAGGCAGACGTTATCTCTCACTGACTATGTGTTGCCTCCAAAAAGGCTGACTACTTATAACCAGATTCCCTATCTTATTGGCAACAATCGAATTCAGAGAACATCATTGCCTAATGGCCTGTACTAACCAATGGTAGGATTTTACACACATGTTTATACATTAGTTAGAGTACTCAATCCAATTAGATAAGTAAGGAATCTGGACTAGTCCACTTCTGAAGGCAAGGTTAAATATGACACAACCCGTTCTTGTTACTCCTAATATATATCACTCCTTACTTTGTTGAGTGTTCTGAAGTCTCTGAATTATCTTCTGTTCAGTGACCAAGTCTCAGATCCATAAATAAGAACTGGCAAGAATATATTTATTAAAAAAAAAAAAACAAATAAATTAACTGATTAAAAACATCTATTAAAATTCTTCTTTTCAAATACAGGCATATTTTCTTTTAATTTTAAGTTATTTCTACTAATATTCCATCCAAGTTTAATTTCAGAATTAATGTTATCCATTATGTTTCCATTTGTATTAATAATCTGCCTAAAATATTTGTAGTTGTTAACTTCTAATTTATCATTATCAATTGTAGATGATAATAATTTCCATTTGCTTTTACTCCCTTAGTTCCCATTTTAAATCCACAAAATACTTCTTTTAAAATAGCCGTAAAAAGATTTGGTGCTATAGAATTATCCTGTTATACATCTTTCTCAATGCTGATATTTTTAGTATCACTATGTAATCTAATCATTACTGTTGCATTTTGATAAATATTTTTCAGAAAATGATATCTTCAGTTTATATCTTGATGATATAAACTTTAATCACTGAAAAAATCTTTATAGAATTAAAAACCTTTTCATAATCTACAAATCCAAAGCACAATGGCAACTCATATTCATTGGTTCTTTCTATAACTTCTCTCAATACTAGTCTATGTTTTCTTGTTCATTATTACTATACAATTCTTTACAAAATTCTTACATACATTTCATGATATCATCTCTCTTTTGAGTAATATTTCCATCTTTTCTTCTTATTGCAAAAATAAATTTCCTATCAATACCAATATGTTCGTTTACATTTTTTATACTTTTATTCTTTTCTATAGTTTTCCTTGTAAATTCACAATTATATTTTCTTATATCATAATTAACTCTTTTTAATAACATTTTTCAAAATTCTAAATATTCAATTTTATATATTTTCATATTCCTTCTTCTTAATGGATCATTTATATATATATATTCATATTCTTTCTTTTCATTGTACATTGTCTTGTTTCAGTAAAAAATTTACTGGCAAATTCCTATTTTGGCTTTCTTTCATACAGTTGCTAATAGAATATCAGTTATCCTCTTGATTTATTTTCAAAATCTGTTTATATTTTAAAATGATTTGTAAGTTCTAATTTAAATTCAATGAAATGTTTTTTCAGATTACAAATATTAGCTGTAAATAGTATCTTTCTTAATAGTTACTAACTTTCTAGTTTTGTATCAACATGTATCTTACATCTCATTAATCAATGATTACTTCCTGTATTGAATCTATCAAGAGCATTACAAACTTGTTATATTTCCTGTTACTCAAAATATAATCCAATTCTGCTGTATCTTTATTTGGAAGCTCCCATGTGCATTTCCATTAAGCGTATTTCTCAAAGAAAGTAATCATAATATACAATTTTTCTTTTTCTGGGAACTCTACAATTCTATATCCTCTCATTTCTATTACCAAAAACAAATTTACCCACAGCACTTTCATCTTTCAATCATTTACCAATTTTAGCATTAAAGTCTCCCATGATAATTTTAAAACATTGTTTGGTCAATCACATCCACATAAAAATCCTCTACTTCATCATATTGAATGCATGTTGAGGAATAAACTTTAAAATATTTGCATTTGATATCTTCCATTAAATTGAATATCTAATCTTGCCTTTTTGTCTGATATATCATCAATATTAATGCCTTTGTAGTAAAATGCATATCCACTTCTAAATCAATTGTCTCTTCAACTTTTCTTCTAACTTCATTAAGTATAGCAATGTCCTATTTAATATTACATAACTCTTGTTCTAATTTGTGCAATCTTCCTTCACATGAAAATGATCTGCAGTTGTAAGAACCTAAAGAAAAAATTATTGAATAGCAACCTGGGTCTGTAATTAGGAGATTTTTAGCACTCTCCAACTTCAGTCACCAGCCACTGCTTTAACTGGTAAACTTTACAGCCTCCTGGAATAAAAGTCATAACTAATTATTTTATCATTTAACTCCCCCCCCCCCTCCACACACACACACACTTTTTTTTTTGCATAGGTTTCATTAACATCTCATTAGTCCTCACATTTTAAAAAGCTTTGAATCAATTATTGATTATGTGATACAATCAAGCAAATACTCTATATTTAATTTCTTAAAATTTGTTACTGCCACTTCATCATTTTTTAGGATATCACTTAAGCAGCCATAAGTTCAAATAAGCTATCACCTAAATCAATTTGCTATTGACCAGAAACTATTAGATCAATTACTGGTAGTGTCACATAAAAATAACAAAAAGATTAACAACCCACAACACTATCTAAAGATGGATAGCAACAACAGCTGTTAAAACATTTTACAGATTTCAAAATCTGTGCATCTAGTGTCTAAAATTATTCAATCTTCTTCATGACAGAGTACCTTCAAAAAAAATTTTGTTTCTAAATAGAAAATCCCTTTCAATCCTAAATGCATTCTATATAACAAGTACACAGAAAATATGCCGCATTTACTCAAAATATAAATAATATTTACTAAGGCATTAAACCTCGAGAATGTGCACTTGAAAATGCAAAGGTAGGGACTTCTTCAGATCTTAATTTTACATTCCTAAAGCTACTTTTTTTTTTATTATATAGTCAATCAATTTACTGTCATTTCAACACAAATAGTTTTTAATCTGCACAATGCTTCTGCTATTATTCCTATCATAAAGAATATATGGACAGATAATTCTGCTAGCTTTTTTGATTATAGAAAATATAAAGTATGACTGAAAGAAAAAAACTTAATTAATTTTTATTACCTAATATCAATGAATAGAAAAGGCTGACTAATATGGCTTAACAAAGACAAATTCAATTAAAAACATCCATGTTCAAAAATCATAAAAATCTACTTTCACTAGTGCACAATTAATAATATGCATTTAAATAATGCAGATTACTCTTTTTAATATAATTAACAGATTTCAAAGAATAAATCATTTTAAAAATAAAAAATCCTAGTTCATTATAAACTATTAAATGCCTAAAATAAACAGTACAATAATTTTTATTAATAAAAGAAGATAATTGAAAAAATGGAAAAATATAAAATCACTAATATATTGTAAATAAAAAATGCTTTTATTATCTGTGTATAAAGTAAGTATTAAATAAGATCAACACTCCAATTTTCAAAACACAATCAAATAACACATACAATATTGGAAAATATATGAAACAATTTCAGCAATGTACAAAATATTAAATAATCAGTCTAATTAATAATTAGGAACTTTCACTGCATACTGTAATATTACGTACTAACTGGTACAGAGTTATAACTGATATGCATGAAATAGAACTCTGAATATAACTTTAGATTTTACTAATACATTTTATATTATTCATTCAATATTTTTCATTTTTAATTATGTAACAAAAAGCAATTTAAATCATCACTATCTCTGAGCCTTTCTTGTCTCTTATTCTTTTCCATAAATAATCATAGCTATTTCTCTCCTCAAAATCATCAAACAAATTTCTTATTTTCTTACCTCTTTTCCTCATATTTTCTGATTTTAAAAACATATTCAATCCAATTTCTCTTCATAATTTTCTCTCTTAATATCTTTTCATTTTTTTTAAGACTTCTACATTGTAATCTTATCTTTCATAGTAATCCACATTTCAAAGCTGGCTTTTCCTAATCTTTGATGTTTCTACTACATATATAATTATATCCCAAACAAGCCTTTTTCTTGCAACTAATTTCAATGGTCCATAGAATAATTCTCTAACCTTATTAAAAGCTTGTTTAACTATTGCAGAAAATTTCAAAATTAGATAAAAACATTTTGTAATATGTTATATGAATGGATTAATAAATTTGTAGATGTGTAATTATTTATTATGCTTAAGTAAATTTATTAATACATCCTTTTAATATAATATGGAATATTAATAAATTCGCAGATGTGTAATTATTTATTTTGCTTAAGTAAATTTATTAATCATCATCATCAAATATTATCAATCCACTGCAGGATGAAGGTCTCTCCAAGTTCAATCCATCTTCTCTGATCTTTAGCTTCTCTTCTCCACATCACTCCTGCACACTTTCTTATTTCATCCATCCATCTCACATGTGGCCTATATGATAAGAAATATTTTCTTTTTATAAATTTTCTAATTCAATTATCTATATTGCACCATGGTGCTGAAATGTTTTGGTAGCGTAGATTATTTGTAAATATAACATATCTACAATTACTTATTACTATAAAATTTTTATGTGAAATTTAATAAGTTTAAAACTATTATATTTTTAAATGTAAATGCAATTCAACACTTACAAACATGTTGCAATAGCTAAAACAAATTGCAAAATATTTTTTTCAAAATAAAATCTATGAAAATTTAAAAATAAGATTGCATATATATATATTAGAAATTAAAAAGACAATGATGAGCCTACATAGACTGTTTACCAGGCACAGAGAAACAGCATCATCTAGTGAGTGCATATTATATTATTAAATAACACATTTTCCATAATAACCAGGGTGTAAACAATTTTTTTTATTTAGCTAAGCTGTGCATGCGCCAATTAAAAAACAAAAAAACTTATAACTGCAAGATTTAAGTGCAGCAAATAAGCACCAGGAAGCAATTTAGCAAGGTTGGGAATCACAATTTTCTTTCAACATATAAACATATATGTAATACCTACTTCCTATTAGAGGTAATTTAGAATTCTCTTGCCGAGAAACGACGGTGGGCATGTCACAAAAACATGCTGCAAGGACATCGAAGAAAGATGAATGTGGTGCGAGGCACAAGAGCGGAGCTTCAGAAGCAGGAGCCCGCTTGCCTATCACGTTAGCATAGTGGAAGCCTGCCACAAAAAACATTGCCCGACCCACAAAAGACAGAAGTCCTCCCATTGCCCTAATAGAAGAAAGAATGGTAGACATAATAAGAAAAAGAAGCAAAAATTGTCAGCCAACCAACCCATGGAGGAATTTTGCATGTGGATATGACAACCTGAACAATCTAAAAGCAACAAACATGCAAACAAGATAAACAAAAAATAATAAATAAAACAAATTGGCAAAAAAAAATACAAAAATTAATATTAAAGACTTGCTATTATGATAATGTTTAATCAGCAACCTATTAAAAAAAAACGTAAAATATATAAAATGACAACATACAAATAAACAAGTTTTATGCTTTTTTTTTTTAAAAAAAAAAAGGCTTTTAAAGGTTTTTATTTTCTTTAAATAATAAAAAAAATCATAATGCAAACATTAAGTAAATTTGTTAAATCAAAAAAATATATTTCAAATACTTAAAATTTTGTAAATACTATTTTTCTTTTACTAAATTTAAATTAAATTATGTGAAAGCTATTTTTAAAATAAATTTATTTATTCAACAATTTATATATATATCATTATCAATCTACTTTTGAAAAAAGATTTATCACAAGCCATTCTTTTCGATAAGGATTCACTAAGCTTTCTTATTGCATCATTGTGCCTCAAAGATCATTTTCAAGACATTTTTTATCTCTTGCTACCCATCCAAAAATTTCTTTAATCCTTGGAATTGTCATCTCTTTTTCCTATATGCCTAATCTATTTTCATTTAATTTCTTTAATTTCTGCAATAACATCTATAATACATGCATGGATTAAATCCATTCATTTCTTTTTATATATCTCCTTGTTATTCCCAACACATTTGTTTTCATATTTGTTTATGCCATTTCAATTTCACTTTACTGGAATTTCAATTTCATTTTAACATTGAAAAACCATATTTTACAAGATTGATTAATTTTTTTTTTGTTTAATACCTAGAAGCATGTTTCTTTTAAATATAATATTATGTCTACCAATCTTACTTCTGTTAAAAAATTAAAACTTTCTCATTTTTCTCTCTTTCTTTAATACACTGTCACAATCCAACAAAATGCTTATTAAACCTCTAATTCATCTACAATCTGATTTATTCATAAAGTAAATGTATTTTTCAGTATAAATTATTTAATCACTGCAATTCTCTATAATCACTACAATAATGTTAGATGACTGCTTGATCACTGAATCCATTACCAAAGTCTAGATGTCACCAAATCTGTTTTATATCAAAAATAACAATAATCTAATTTTGGGGGGAAATTAAATCATAAGCTCCCATATGTATACTTATTTATTTGAGAAAAGAATGTAAACATGCTAAGCTTTTTCTTTCCAGTAAAATTTTTTAATAAATAACAAAACTATATTGATAATACATACACAAAGAAATCAGACACGTATGACAATATTAGCTAGCTATAATTACTTTGGACACAAGGATATACAAAAACAATCAGAATAGCAAGAAAAATGACAAGAGTTACACTACAAATAATAAATATATATATATATAATTGTAACATTATAAATAGAAAGTCAATGACCGCACCTATAACAATACTTTCAACCTAACAATATGTCCATTGAGAAAATGTAAACCATATCTTGACTTCATAATAACAATATCACAAAACACAATATATTCATAAAGAACACAAACATATATTAATATTGCAGGAATGAAATAAAACATCAATGCAATTAATATTGCTAGCTTTAGACTTTTTGATAAACATTTGTGATTCCAAAATAAATATAATTAGATATTTTTATATTGATCTCAATATTTTCTCAGCATCTAAATTAGCAATAGTGTTACAAATTCTTTGGTCTGAATATTTTTTCTTAGAATGAAAAAGTCAAAATTTGAAAAAAATCTGTAGATGAGCAAAAATGAAAACAATTTGATCTTTGTTACTATCTACTAATAAACTTTTAACACATACATGAATTACAATAGTATACTTACATAACATAAAATCAGTAATTATTTTAAAAAATAAAAATAAGTGTCTATTAAAACATAAATGCATTTGAAATGAAGAAATTGACATTACTGAAGTATTGAAATACAATTTTAAATATACTATAATTATACATATTAGTGATTAAAATAGTATACTAAAAAGATTTAAATGATAATAAGAAATGAAAATAAATTAGATAAAGAAATAGTTGGCAGAGAAAAAAAAGAGAAGTACGCTTCTTATATAGACTAAGTAATGAAAAAAAATAATGGGATATTATAAGACAGTTTACATTTTTATTAGAATAAAAATTAGTAAGTATATTTTATTAAAAATTAAAACTACAAACAAAATGCTAGATAATTTCATTAAAAAATACTTGCTTTTAATTATTATTTATATAGTTAATTTCATTGAAAATATATGTTTTTTAATTATTTATAATCTTTTTTGCTAATCAAATTATGCAAATTAATATGGAAAACAAAAGATTCAAAGAACTATAAATAGATATTTCTATTATAAAATAATCTAACATTATTTACAAGTAAGATAATGCTCAAAATCATTTGGCTCAGAATACAGCCTTGAACTGAAAAAAGAATGAGGAACAAATGTCTCTGATGACATTTGATGAATAATTACAAAGGCGGGAAATACCAGTAAAAATGTCATGTCTTTTATTGACTTCAACAAGGCTTTTGATTTTGTGGGTAATGCTAAATAATATAATATTCTTAATATATTGGTATATACATTTGTATTATTATTACTATTTAATATTAATATCTGTTAAATATTCGATCACACTACAATGAATATTGCTTAGAAGACTTTTAGATTGTTTATTTTTAAATTTTGACATTGTTAATGTTAATTTTTATTTCATATAAACAATGTTTTAACAACATGGATATGAGCAATGTTCACTAATTGATAACATTATTATTTGGTATAGCTTAACAAATGTTTTGTTAAAATTAGCAAATATGTATTTTACAATTAAGTAACCCCATTTTAAACAAGTTTTCTGAATATTTTAAGATCAATTTTTTTTTTCTTTAATCTAGGTTTTGCACAAGTATCATTAGTTCAATATAGATTTCAGATAAATTTCTTTTGTAATGATTTCATCAGCATGATTTCATGAGAAATCATTCTTGTTTCAATAGCTTGCTATAGATGGTAAATTAAAAATGTCATTTCTGTAAAATATTCAGTTTTACTCTAAGTAGGCACAGTTTTCTTAGGATTTTTGAACACAAAATGTGTTATTCCCCTGATGTTTTTATATAAGCTCCATTAAAATCTAGGGAAATATTATATGGCTTAGCTTTACTTAATAACACTATTTACAAACTTCTAACATTTTTATTAAATATTTGATTTAAATTTAGGTGTATTGAAGAAAATTAAACAAATATTTTTGATTGTCAAACTGTAAGTGAACTTTTTTTTTTTTAATTTGATATATATATATTGTAGCAAGAATGGTGGCTACAATGTTATTGATATTTGTGATAGGATAATGATACTAGTGCATGTTAATGCTTCATTTATATCTCAGGAAGTAATCACAATGATTGCTACAAATTGAGCATCTACCCCTGGGTTAAGTCACATATCCATCTATATATTATAAGATTTAAAAAATAATTATTCTTTGATAATCAAATTAAATGTTGGTACATTTATGCTGCAGGAAGTTAATATAAAATATATACAGTTAATTACATACACTACAAATAGCCTTAATTCAAATATACAATAACATTTTGTGATAATTAAAACTATCAATGACATTTAAAATTGCTGATAATGAGTAAGCCAAATATTCATTCATTTAATAGTCCTACAAACTATGAGTACTAATTACTGGGTTTCTTACATAAGTAATTTTATTTATAAACAAAATCTAAGTAAGATGTTATTTGAGTACTTATTAATAATACTTATGCATACTCTTAACTAAAATTATTAATTCCTCTCTGTACACATTTATGACAGTTGCTTAGCCTTGAACATGTAACTAAATGATGAAAATTATTTATAACTAATGAGTGTAAGGAATGAAATGGAGGCGGAATTAATTAAGAAGACAATAGGTAATAAGTTACTTTATATAATAATAATTAAGGTTTATTAACTGATATAGACTGACAACTAATCTGGATAACATATATGAAAAATATTGGCAAAATTTTTATGTATATAATGAACTTTTTATTCTAAAGAGTTCTAATATTTCTGCATTTTCTATAATATTGTAGTGAAAAATATCTTTCAGTCACATTTAGTTCATTCAACATTAATAATAATAAACATATTATAAACTATTATTTGTGAGGAAAATTCTGCACATCCCCTTTCAAATGACCACAAAAGTTTGAGTCTATTTTTTTCTAAATATTGGACAGAACAATTCAAGGAGAGAAATTCATTTGTTAATTGATCCCCCTCTCCAAACAAACCAAACAATTTGCTTTTAAATTACAAAATCTTAATATAATTAAATATGTTCATGCAAAAATAGACAGTAAAGCCCATATCGTAAGTATTGATAGATGTACTAATTAAAAATATATTTCAACTAAGAAATTAGTAATTTTAGATTTAAACCTTTCTTTTATTTCGAATTAGTGCTTTATTCATTGCAAAAGAGCTAATAATTACAAAAAAAAACTAAATCAAAACTAAATTTTGTTAGAATGTTAACAATTTTGTGTGCTATCAAATTTTACTATACATTTAACATAAATAATAAATGAGCTATAGAAACATAAATTTCATTTAAAAAATAAAAAAAATTGAAAGTTATAACACAATAAAACACTCATTGGTTACTCTGCACAAGCCATGAAAAACTTTAAAATTCAAAGCATATCGTCACTTCCACATTATAAGTAAAAAAAAATTGAAATAAAGATTATTATTGTAATTTATTGGAATTTATTACTTTTATTTCATTTAACTTTTTTTTTTAATTTAACACATTCAAAAAGAGAAAGTGTAGGCCCCTGGAACTGTATATTTATCAAAAATACAAGTGACATCTATAAAACAGAAAAGTATACGAGATTTTATTAACTGTGACTGTCTGACAATAAATGCATACATTTGCGCATGATTGGATTGCCACTGCTATCACTAAACCTTGCAATGTATAACTTACCATCAACTGATTTTTGGCAAAATTAATAAATATAAATTTAAACAAATTAATTAGTTAAATTTAAACAAAATTAAATTTTTTTAACATCAATACCAACAAGGAATTTTTTTAAAAAAACCAAAAATGTCAAAATACAAACAAAGCATCAATACTAAAAAGGTATTTCCCTTTCAAAACAAAACGATAAAAACGTTACAATGCAGATAAACAAATCTCTCCATTTATAGGAATATTGCCAAAAAAAAGATTTTTGTTTTCAAAATAATAACAGATATTTTTTTTTTTTTAGTTTTGCGATGTAATTGTGACGAACTCGAACTCAGAAACAAATCTGTAAATAAACACTGAATTAAAAACACAATCTTCTAAAGAGAAAAATAAATAATTTTATATTACTTTCATGGAATTATTTAGAATTTTTTTTAAAAATGCTTAATAACAACTTAAAACAATCTAAAAATTACTTTGAGAATGTAAGATGATTTTTTTAAGCCTTCCAGACATTCATTTCTTAATTCCAATCATGGATATGTCACAGCAGCTCTAATCCTAAAGTACCTTTTTTTTTTTTTTTACCAATTGTGTTATTTTAAAACAGTTTGTGTAGAAAGATAAATTGTTTTTTTAATAAACTTGTTAATTTTAAAATCGTGCAAAAAATATTAGTGTAAACAGAAAATTAGGTGAATATATATATAATTATAAATTGAATGGATTTTACAATATCAGAATTTTTGTAATTAATACTCATTATAAATTGAAATATTTCTTATTAAGAGAAATGCTATTGGTTCAAGCATTAAAGGAATTTTTTGAATTACTTCTATGTCAAACTTTATTTGTTTTTTTTATTTTTCTCTAGACAAATGATTTTGATATGACAAATTTCCTTTTCATATTCAAAAATATAAAATTATATACATTATTGTTTTTAGCTCTGTTTTATAAGTGATAGTGCTGAATTATTCTAGATTTGCTTGTGTCTTCTCATAATGCAAGCATACTAACTGTGGCTATTTTATCATATATAATGGAAAAGAATTTGTATAAAAAGCATACAATATTTGGCTAAATAAATCCTTTCATTTGCTCTGTTAAACATAAAATCTCTTTGAAGCACAGATAATCTGGTTGAATGCCAATTTTCTTTAATAGTTTATATTAAAAAAATAATTGTAAAAAAAACTTTGTTAAAATTACAAGTAATAATTAACGAAAATTCTTAACTGAATAGATTTTTAAAAATTCTTTTGAAAAATAACATCTTTTTTTTTTTACATTTTCATATCTTATTTTATTTTTCATTATTCAGAATCCTTATAATATATTTTTAATTTTGGGGGATAATTAATTTTCTTTGATACATTAATTGTAATAATTATTAATTTATGCTTTACAAAAACTGATGTTTTTATTAATTCATCATTTTATTATTTTAAATTCACTTTTTTTATAAATGATAACCTCTGCAATGTCAAACAATATTTTATGATATGTACTCAGTTCATGAATATACAAAGCGGAGTTATGATATCTATTTTTAACTCTATTTTTATGAATTTTAACTCTTTCATTAAGATTTAATTTACCCCAGGAATAGATTTCCTATCATTTAATAATGAATTTGAATTCAGGCCTTTCTTCCAGACTACTTTCATATCACCCAATAAAAAACTATTCCTATAAATCAATTTAAGTTTTTTATTGGATGGTATGAAAGTGACCTGAAAGAAAGGCTTGAAATTAAATTCATTATTAAATAGTTCAAAACGTCAATTGATAGCAAATCTATTCCTAAAATAGTTTATAAGATTCCTTACAGTTGTCCTAAAAAATTTATATAGGTCAAAGTAAATTAAATCTTAATGAATGAATTAAAGTTCATAAAAATAGAGTTAAAAATAGATATCATAAAACTGAGCATTGCATATTCATGAACTGAATACCGATCATAAAATATTATTTGACAATGCAGAGGTTATCTTTTATGAAAAAAGGTGAATTGAAAATATGAGTAAAAAAAACTTTGATAATAAAAATTTTTGAATCTGAGGCCATCAATCTCATTAAGGCATCCTTTGATGTTAAAAAAAGTTGGTTTAAGTGAATGATGGGAAGACTATTTTGTTTTGTATATACAGTATATGTTGTATGTTTTTTTTGTTGAATTTCACTTGAAAAGGTTTATTTATTAATAGATGAAACCATGATTATGGAAGAATTCTAGTAAAATTATGTTTGTTTGTTTTTTGGTTAGTACTGTAATGTTATATGAATTTCTATTTTATTTTATACATTATTTTATATACTTATGACAGCATTGATAAAAAAAAATCAAGGATTTGAAATGCATATATACTATACATGTTAACTAAATACAGTGTTGTAGAATGAAAAAATCTTCTGCCAAGAGTTACTTCCCTCCAATTTGTTTATGTTTGTTTGTTTTTTTTTTAAAAAAAGAGAAAATTTTATTACTGTAATTAGAAGTAAAAAAACTTTTGAATAAAATTAAAATTGGTTAATAGGGGCAAAAAAATTTGAAAAATCTTTTTAAAACTTTGTCAAGAGAAAAAGAGTTTTCAAATGAACTTTCAAAAAAGATAGATACTTAATATTTCTTTATAGTAAAAATTATTGCCCACAATTTAAGAGTAATTAGAGGAAAAAAATATTAATAACTTAATTGAAACATGAAAATTGAATTAATGCTTAAAATATTTTATATTTGTATTAGCACAAATTTATGTATATGTGTTTATTAAACATATATTTAAGATTTGATTTATTGAAATAAATATTTTCATGGGCAAAAGATGTTTTACAAATCATAATAACATTTTAGAATGATAATGTTTAATGAAATAATAATAATAATAATAATAATAATAATAATTATTATTATTATTATTATTTAATTTAATTTAATAAACATATAATCTCCTTGTGATAAAAAATCACGCATGGAGCTTAACAAAAGTACATGTGCAAATAAAATATAAAAAAACATTAATATATAATAAAATAATTAAATAGAAATAAAAAGTTTTTCATTATCATCAATTATAATCCAGTCCATAATAAATTTTCTCAAAGTTTTTCTTCATAGGTCATTAACATTAAATTCAATGTTCTTTATAAAAATATTGTGAAATCTTGGACCAAGATAACATTTCTGATATCGACAATGAGTTTTAAAGTATGCTGGTTCAAATAATAAGTCAAAATCACTTGATCTAGTCACCATTATTGATGAAGAATTATTTTTATTCATTCCTTTGTATTTAATATAATAACACAAAATATTCACTAAAAATAATTGATTAATAGTTAAAACTCCAGCACACTTATATAATTCAAGTCTTGGCAAATCCAAAGGTTTAAACAAAATAATTCTTAATGTAAAATTTTGTAGTGTTTGTAAAGACTTCAAAAAATATGTTGCAGTGCCACCCCATAATGTTATACCATAACAAAGTCTGCTTAAGAAAATTTGCTTATATATACTTAAAAGGACGACACATGGTAGTTTGATTATTATTATTATTATTATTATTATTATTATTATTATTATTATTATTATTATTATTATTATTATTATTATTATTATTATTATTATTATTATTATTATTATTATTATTATTATTATTATTATTATTATTATTATTATTATTATTATTATTATTATTATTATTATTATTATTATTATTATTATTATTATTATTATTATTATTATTATTATTATTATTATTATTATTATTATTATTATTATTATTATTATTATTATTATTATTATTATTATTATTATTATTATTATTATTATTATTATTATTATTATTATTATTATTATTATTATTATTATTATTATTATTATTATTATTATTATTATTATTATTATTATTATTATTATTATTATTATTATTATTATTATTATTATTATTATTATTATTATTATTATTATTATTATTATTATTATTATTATTCAATTCATTTCAATTCATTTATTTAAGTGCTAAATAACTGCATAAAGCCAATTACAATTTGCACATTACAATAAAAAGGAAGATAATACATATGACATAAAATGAAAATATAAATGTTTACATAATAAAGCAATATTTAAAATTAAAAACAATATTTAAAATTAAAAATATCACAAAAATTAATGTTATTCCCAATCTGATTATATAGAGAGTAACCTTAAATATTAGACAAAGTAATTGTTGTTTCCTTAACAAATGTCTCTAGATCTATTAAATATATATCAATATCATTAAAATACATATTATAAAAATTTGGTAATCTATATAATACTGCTAAATATAAAGTTTCACATTTATATTTATCGATACTAAATAAATCCTTATTCCTTGTATATACATGAGGAACTCTTATTAATACCTTTGAAATACAATTATGTAAGTAAATTTTTCCATGAATGATTAAATAAAAAAATTTCATATCACGAATCACTCTTCTATGAAACAAATTTATACAAACATCTTTTGCATTAATTATATTACTGAATTTATTGTATATTGATTGCAATTTATCTATATGAGATAACTTATTCGAGTTCCATATTACTGAGCCACATTCCATTATAGGAAGTACAAGTGTTTTAAACAAATGTATTTTAATAAAAATATTAAAATAACGTCCATTACGAATAATAAGACCCATTATTTTATTGGCATTACATAAAATATTATCTACATGAGTTGTAAAAGATCCATTTTGATCAAACCATATTCCAAGATCTTTATAATACTTTTTATATTCAATAGTTTTATTATTTATATAATATGAGTCCATATAGTATTGAACTTTCCTTGTATATGTAACAGCACAACATTTTTCTATATTTATATGCATGTTATTTTTTAAACACCACTCGGAAAAGCTATCTATATAAGATTGAAGCTGTAAATGGTCCTTATAACAAGTAATTAATTTAAATATTTTACAATCATCAGCATATGATAATAGACTATCCTTCACTATATATCTATCCAAATCATTTATATATATTGCAAATAACAATGGTGCCAATACACTACCTTGTGGAACACCTAATTCATTAACATGAGCATGTGAAACGTTATTATTACATTTAATAACAGGTCTATTTTGCAAAAATGACATAAACAAATTTAACAAATTCAATGAAAAACCCATATC
>JAQFVV010012502.1:4021379-4027552 GCA_028023455.1 Epiperipatus broadwayi | reverse complement strand
ATTAACTGAAAGGAGACCCTTTGATTCCTCTTGGAGGCCTTAAAGGAACCGAGCAGGGCAAATTCCTAATGTCCACTCCATACGTTCTTGTCGTTGCAGCTGTTATTACTATGTGATTATTCATATAGTATACGAACATGGATGGGCTGCTCACCAACACGCATTAGCCAGCGTGGTGAGTTTATTGGCTTTTTACCTCTGAGTTTAAGATCAAGAAACACCATGGTCTTTCTTCTCAGTGCCTGATAAGGCAGAATGAATGTTTGTGTAAATGATAAATATTTTCCCAATACATATATACAATTATGACAGACAAAAATAAAGCATGGCCCTTATTCCCAGGAGGCTGTAAAGTCACCAACCAAGGCAGCGGTTGGTGGCCGAAGGTGGAGGGTGCTAAGAATCCCCTGATTGCGGACCCAGGCTGCCATTTGATGACGACTTTTTATTTAGGTACTTACAACTGCAGATCACTTTCAAGTGAAGGAAGATTGCAAGAATTAGAAGAAGAATTGTCTTATATTAAATGGGACATTATTGGACTTTGTGAAGTTAGAAGAAAAGGTGAAGAAACAATTGATTTAAAAAGTGGACATATACTCTATTATAAAGGCACACATATTGGAAATACAAGTGGAGTAGGATTCATTATAAATAAAAAGTGGAAGAACAATATTGTGGAGATTGATGGTGTATCGGACAGAGTGGCAAGATTAGTTATACAACTTAATAGCAGATACCAAATGCAGATAATTCAGGTTTATGCCCCAACAAGTTCTCATAGTGATGAAGTAGTAGAAGATTTTTATATGGATGTACAAAAGGCTTTTGATCAGAGTAAACAACATTTTAAAATTGTTATGGGAGACTTTAATGCTAGAATTGGTAGACAAATGAAAGATGAAATTGCTGTAGGTAATTTTGGTTATGGTAATAGAAATGAGAGAGGACATAGACTTGTGGAGTTTGCAGAAAAAGAAAAACTTTATATTATGAATTCATTTTTTGAGAAAAATGTTAAAAGGAAATGGACATGGAAGCATCCAAATGAAGGTACAGCAGAATTGGATTATATTTTGACTAACAGGAAATACATATTTCAAGATTGTAATGTTCTTAATAAATTTAACACAGGAAGTGATCATCGATTAGTAAGGTGTAAGTTACGTGTTAATGTAAAACTAGAGAGACAAAAATTATTGAGAAAAACAATATTTACAGTTGATATTCCTAATCTTCAGAAACATTCTAATGAATTTAAATTAGAACTTACAAATAGGTTTCAAGTGTTAGGAGATTTTGAACATGATTCAGATTTGAATGAAATTAATATGAAAATAACTGATACACTTTTAAAAACTGCAACAAAGATAGCTGGTAGAAAAAAGCAGCAATTGACTAATAAAATTTCTACTGAGACTAGAGAATTTATGAAGAAAAGAAGGAATATGAAGATATACAAAAATGATGTATTAAAAAGAATTGAATATCTCGAATTTTGTAAAATGGTACGGAAAAGAGTTGAAAATGATATAAGAAAGTATAACTGTGAAATAGCAAGGAAAGCTGTAGAAGAAAATAAAAGTCTCAAGAATGTTAAACAACATTTTGGTATTGGTAGGAAATTTATATCTGCAATAAGAAAAAAAGATGGAATTATTACTAAAAGAAGAGATGACATCATGAAATTGGTAGAAGATTTTTATCAAGAATTATATAGTAATAAAGAACAAGTACCTCCTATATCTATTACATCTTCCGAATTGCCCAGAATTTTAAATGAAGAAGTGAGACATGCAATTAAATGTATGAAGAAAGGAAAGGCTCCAGGAAATGATGGAATTATAATTGATATATTAAAAGAAGCAGGTGAAGAAATAGAAACAATTTTAGCAAAGTTATATACCAAATGTCTAAATGATAAAGATGTACCAGAAGATTGGAAGAATGCAGTAATAATATTAATATTTAAAAAAGGTGATAAAGAAGATATTAGAAATTACAGACCTATCAGCCTTTTATCAGTTTTATATAAAATTTTTACCAAGATAATTACAACTCGTCTACAGAGAACTTTGGATTTCCACCAACCAAGAGAACAAGCTGGATTTAAAAGTGGTTTTAGTACAATAGATCATATCCAGGTATTGAGAGAAGTCATAGAAAGGACAAATGAATATGAGTTGTCATTATGTTTTGGATTTGTAGATTATGAAAAGGCATTCGATTCTATACACATTTCTTCAGTGATTAAAGCATTGGATCATCAAGGTATAGATCCAGGATATTGTCATATTTTAAAGAATATTTATAAAAATGCAACAGCAACAATTAGATTACATAATGATACTGGAAAAATCAACATTGAGAAAGGTGTAAGGGAAGGTGACTCCATATCTCCAAAACTTTTTACAGCAGTGCTGCAAGAAGTATTTTGTGGATTAAAATGGGAAACTAAAGGAATGAAAGTAAATGGAGAGTATTTAAGTCATTTAGATTTTGCAGATGATGTAGTTGTTTTTGCAAATAATGCTTCAGAGCTGCAGGAAATGTTGCAGGAGTTAGCAGATGAAAGTAGAAAAGTAGGACTAAAGATAAATGTTAAAAAGACTAAAGTAATGTTTAATCGATTTGCTCAAAATATGAAAATAAAGATTGATTATGAAGAATTAGAAGAAGTTAACAGTTACAAATACCTAGGTCAGATTATTAATACAGATGGAAACATAATGGAGGAAATTAATCATAGAATTAAACTTGGTTGGAGTGCTTTTGGTAGAAATAACTTGATACTAAAAGGAAATATGCCTATGTGTTTGAAAAGAATGGTTTTTAACAAATGTGTTTTACCAGTTCTTACTTATGGATCTGAGACTTGGACACTTAATAGAAGAGCAATACAGAGACTTCAGACCACTCAAAGGAGTATGGAGAGATGTATGTTGGGAGTAACAAGAAGAGATCGAAAACGCAATGTATGGGTAAGACAACAAACAGGTGTTACTGACCTTATTGAAAAAATTAAAAGATTGAAATGGAGTTGGGCTGGACATATTGCTAGAAGAAATGATAATAGATGGACAATTGAAATTTTAAACTGGATTCCAAGAGATTGTAAAAGACCCAGAAAGAGACCACATGTGAGATGGATGGATGAAATAAGAAAATGTGCAGGGGTGTTGTGGAAAAGAGAAGCTAAAGATCGGAGAAGATGGATTAAACTTGGAGAGACCTTCATCCTGCAGTGGATTGATAATGGTTGATGATAATGATGATGAATCTATTTTCTAACTCTTGGGTTAGATCTTATATATATAGAGAGAGAGAGCTATATTACAAATAGAATAATTTTAAACCTTAAATCAATAAATGCTCGCCATCCTTTATTAAATTTAATACATATTTGAATCTAAACAATATACTTTGATATGATGGGGAGGGGGGGTGAGAAGAGAAACTTTTAAATCTTGTTACTGTCGAGTTTAAAATCTAAGAGGTTTTGCTTTGATCTCCCTCGAGATTTTAAGAGGAGAGGAAAACAATTTAATTATCTAAAATCTTCCCCTCTCCTGAAAGTAAACTATAAGAATCATTTTATACTTTTAATAACTTGTGAATAACTATGAATGAAAAAATAATATTTAATAAATTAGTTAAAATTAATATTATTTTGGTAAACTAGGCTCTATAATAAATTATTTGATTTATAATTTAAAATGAGAAAATTCTTTAGAATGTAAAAAAAAATTGTGATTTGGGGGTGGGGGGTGCTAAATGGAAAGGTATTATGATTTAGAGAATGAGTTGAATTTGATTAGGAAGAATTTGAAATTTGAAAAAAGAGATATAAAATATATTTAGTTTTTATATTGTGCCCTTTTCTATAGGTCAGTAATAGTTCATAACAGTCAATTACTAAAAAATTTTAAATTTTAGAATATGTTCTTTTAATACATTAATTATATTAAGTCAATTATATCTTTAAAGTACAATTTGAAGCTAAAGAAAATACGTAGTATATAAAATAACAATTATTTAAAAATAGTTATGTAAAGCTTAAAATATTGTTGCATATGGTTGTAAAAGCTGGCCATATTAAATAACACAGCTATAAATAATTAAAAGTATATTTAATAAATTCGATTTTAATAGTTTAAAACTGATAAGTTAATAAATACAGTGTTTAAATTTATAATCATATTTAATAAACAAAAATTAATATAGTATATTTTAAAAATAAACTTTATGATGGTGAGAATTGTATTTAATTCTATATTTTCTAAATTGTTCTTCCAAATTTTTTATAATTATTTTATATAATATAATAAGTGTATCAATTTTATAAATCTAGGCAGAGAAATAGATTAAAAATCGTCTGTCAAAGTTATTAATCATGTGACTTTTAATGTATACTCTCACACACATGCTTGTTTGAAATAATAACAAAGTTTAAAATATTTTAAAAGTTATATTATAGAATTGGATAGAATTATTGCCTATCATAAAAGTAAATAGTATTAAACATTAAGTTAACTATCGTATGTAATGTTTTAAGTAATGTAATAAAGACGAATACAGATATAATATAAAAATTAAATATTTTATTTAAATAAAAATAGATAAATTGAATATTAAGAAATGGAATAAGTTATTAAATGTTATTTTAAAAGTTATTTTAAATGTTTAAATAGTTTTAATAAAATAATAATTTATTTAAAAGTAATATTTTAAATAATATTTTAAGTTCATTACGTCATAATTTCTAATTTTGAAATTCAATTCTACTATAAACTAAAAATATGTAAATTTGTTCTCAAGCTAAAGTAAGAATTAACCAATAGGAATAGGTATTCTTACAGACTATAAATATGATTTGCACGGGGGTATAGGGGGAGATTAATAATGTATTGAAACCGGAGAAAGTCAATTTTTTTTTTGGTACTTTCTTATCGTTTATTTTGCAAAAACTAATTGATAATTTTAAAGTGTTTTGCAAAAGAAAGTTTTAGAAAAAAATTATATATTTAGAAACTTCGTGGAGATGATTTTCTAATTTTTTAAAGTACTTACCAGTCGTATTTTATCTAAAAGTTTAACCTAAACTACGCAATAAAAAATGGATATACTACGAAATAAAATGGATATAAATTGTAATACTGAAAAAATATTTGAAATATTTATTGATACAGCTTTATTTATGCATAACCGGAGAACTTTTTTGGTACATAAAAAAAAAACCACAGCACGGACATCATACGGAGTCTAATGAAAAAATTGGAGACGCATTATTATTTATAAGCTTATTCAAGATTTATTTTTAAATGGTAATAAGATAATTATATATTGCATGAATTATTTTATATAATATGATATTCAAAGGAGTAAAATGTTATATCCTTTCTAAAGGTAACATTTTTTAAAAAATATTTTCGAGTCAAAATTAAAGAAAGAACCCAGGAGATTATGTTACAGAAGCGTTTTGATATTAAAATATCCGTTCTTAGAATTATTTAAAATGTATTTGGAAAAGATTTGTTCAAAAGTACTTGAAGTTTTTATTTTAAAAGAGATTTATAAAAAATACCAAACGAAAGTTTAAATGTATCAAGAAGGAAACATAGATAAAAAGTGAACACATAGATGAATAAAAAAATGGATCCATGGAAATACAAATAGTACTTAAAAGTTTATCGAATATTTTTAAAGTTAAATTAGATGGATTGATGCATCGGATACGCAGAGAATATTGGTAGAGAAGATTAAGAAGCTTCATGGGATTAATTAATATTATGATTTAATAATTATCGTCCTAAATACTAAAACCAAGGATTATTTTCTATAAATTTTACTAAATGGATTAATAATTATTTTTATTTTAAACTTTAACGCGCTTGGAGGAGAACATTTTTTAAAAACTCTAGAGAAAATAATAAACATTTTGGACTTATCAGGAACTATCGTCAAGAAAATATGTAATTATAGTTTTGATTCCTTTTATTTTGTTAACCTAGTTTAAATCTAAATTTTTATATAAGATTAGGAAAAACATAAAAACATTAATTTATTAATATTAAAATTTTATAATATAACAATCTAATAATTTAGCTAAAAATATTTTAATATAAAGTGTATGGGTGTGAATTTTTTTTTATATCTGCAATGCTCAAGTGGAT